>CAKALU010069647.1:25981-38280 GCA_916700995.1 Hozukius guyotensis
TTTCCTGCTCTCTGTCTGACCGGCTGGATACTGACTGTCTGAAGTTCAGAGCTGACCGGCTGATTTCACTCAACATTTAATGTTCTTGCATGTTTTAGCGCATTACAAACTCCTGCATGCTTTACATTATTGACGCTCATTTTCATATCAAAAATACCACAAGTTCACAAAAAGGTGCTTTCAGATGGAATGGGTACATCTTCCCCAAGCTTCATTTGTGCAAATTTGACTACTGCAGTGTTTTAATCCACATAATCGTGAGCCAGGACAGGTGACGTAGTTAGGAGCAACAAGGTCTGCGTAGGAGGGAGGCTGGGTTGGACGGCTAGTCACTGGGTCTAAAAACTTTGGACTTTCACCCGGTAGACCGCTGTTTGTGAAACCAGAAGTCTATGTTAACTTATTTGTCACATAACGAAGGTTATGATATTGTCTCTTGCATCAACCCAAATTTGGGCTTTTATTTTACAGTAAAAAAAATGTATTTGCGCCAAATCAAATGACAGCAATTTGAGTGGAGTTCCCATCAGAGACAGGCAGTCAGTGTTTGATACCATGAGGCGTCATTTGAAGTTCTTCAGTTATTGTTATGGTATGGTATAATGTTATAGTATTTGGGTCTGTCCTTTAGTTCTGTGGCTTTGTTAACTGAAAAGAGCTGCCTCCAAATAGTTTGTATTCACTAGCTATGATTGCAATAACCAAAACTGAGAAGGGCCTCATATTGGTCTTTGCCTAAACACCGTAGGGGCTTGTGATATCATGATCTGATGTATGGGGATATGTTGACAGACGTTGGGTATACCTAGCTTCCGTCTTGCACAAACTTGTGCTTGGAGTGGCCTTTATTCTATGTGAGTGGAGTACACCTATGAGTGAAGTCGTGTGTGGAGTATGCGGATGCTGTACTTCTTGCCAAGACAAAACATACTCACTATATTTAGCTAACTGAGGCAGCTGAAGCCGTATCATTAAAACTTCAGTAATCTCAACTCTCTGATGAGTTTTTTGTCATACTTGAAATCAATTTAAATTATGAGCTACATAATGCTAGACACAAAAAAACTTACATCAGTGTGTTGTTATCCTCCCTGAAGTGAAAAGCACAATGGAACATTTTGATATTAACATTGTTGTATTATCAGAATGGTGTCTGGGGAGAATGAAGAGGTTTGATAGAGTATTTATTCCATTCACTGAGACATCATCTTCATGTTCTGTTCACTGTCTTTACTCTCATATCTCTGCCTCTCTCGTCCATTCTACTTCTTATATTTTTCTGTCTGCTGACCATTCTGTTGTTCTTCTAGAGAGAGGAATCGTGATTGTGCACACACACACACACACACATACGATCAATATCCAATCCTGCCTTCTTTCATCTGAAGAGATATTCCTTAATCCTGCTCCTTCCACACGTCTGATGTGATACTTTAGTTATCCGTTAACGCCCTCAAACCTGGACTAGTGTTATTTAAATCCTGCTCGATGTCATCAATAAAACCTTTGATCATCTGTGATCTGTGTAACATCAAACCCTGGCAGCAGGTCAGTTGGCTTTTATATCCGTTTCACTGGTTTCACCAGCCACATAAAAGGAGATTAATAGTCAGTTTTCCAGGTCAGGGAAAGATCTTATTCCTTATTCCTCTTCACGTTTTTGTGGTGAGTGACCCAGCAGCAGCAGCGCAATTGGTCTTTCT
This sequence comes from Hozukius guyotensis, assembly GCA_916700995.1. Classification (NCBI taxonomy): domain Eukaryota; kingdom Metazoa; phylum Chordata; class Actinopteri; order Perciformes; family Sebastidae; genus Hozukius; species Hozukius guyotensis. The sequence continues at coordinate 27,685 of CAKALU010069647.1, forward strand.
TCCCATGTTCTGTTAACTTTATAAAACCTGAGGCTTTCAGTGTTAGTTTATGTACTTATTTTAAGCCCAACCATGATGTTTTCCCTTTACCCTAACTTACTGGGTTTCTTGTCTGAACCTAAGTTAGTGGTTTTCTTACCTGAACTTAACTGCAGACATGTGAGTGGAGCACAAATGACATGAAAAGGCTAAAAAGCGTACTCATGACACGCGGAATGGCCGTATAATGCCGTGGTTGTTCATATCACATGAAGGTAGTTTAGAGCAGTGGAGCAGCTCATGGAATTGTATTTGCTAACAGCTGAATGCAGAGGAAGCAGGAGGGTTATTGATACCATTAGTTGTCCGCTGGCCTTTTTTATAGTGGCAGAAACGTGCAGGCGGGACTCTGGGGATGTACAGAAGTGCAGTGGAGAGGTTTGGTTTCTATGACTGTAACTCACTGAACATACAGTTTTATAGCAGAAAACAGAATAGTTTCCAAACATTTTGAAGCATTTCATGAGTCGATGGTTGAGTTAAAACGGGTATCTCAATCAATTCATATTTATTATTGAAGTATTTAGTGTTAAATGTATATTCTAAAATGGATTTTATATTAATCATATGAGATCATGAATGTATTTCCAATTTCACAAAGTCCATTCTGATAGCTCAACTACACTCTAAGAAAAGTCCGTAAACATAAGGGCCAATGTACTGTGTTAATGTGAAGGAATTTTATGTTTTACCCTTATTTTTAAAACCGCATTGCATTGTGGGAACAAGAACCTCCGCTAGCGCGAAAGTTGGAAGAGGTGGAGACCATCACACACGGCAAAGTTTAGTTAAAATTTCGGATTCGGAGAAACCTTTGTCACACTTCTGTGGTAAAAATAAAATCAACAATTAATGTCTAACCAAAATGATTTATGTTAAAGACTTAACATTAGCTGGGTATAGTTTTAGATGGAAAGCTGTTTTGTTGTTTAGTTCAGCTGCTGTCGACCGTTAACGTTACCAGATACGCCAGGAATATTTTGCTGACTCATTTTGAGACTAACGCAAGTTTGGTGTTGTAATTTACGTTTTACCAAAGCTTATATTTTAGACTTCAGTGGACGTCAGGTAGAGTTAGCCCCAGTTTTATCCTCAGATGGTCCGCAGAGACCGATAGGTAACGTACAAATGCTAGCGTCTGTTTTCCCTCAAGAATGTAAAGGTTGAGCCTGCTATTTGATAAGGTACGGAGGATATACTGTAAATCTACAGAAATTTCCATTTTAGTGTTGAAGAAAATGTCCGTAAACATAACGGAAAATGTACTGGTAATTTTCTGCCAGGACATTATCTGTTTTTCTACGGATCGTTTTCTTCGAGTGTAGTTTACTTTGTGCTGCAGCAGTCGCTTGAGGTTTGTTTGGTGAAACATTTCAAGAGCACTGATGCTGAACTTTTCAGTACAATGATGCAGGTGATTAATTGATTAAAATGATCACTAAACATATTTTAATTGACTGATTTTTGCTTTATTGGTATATGATTTAAAATACCGCTTTTCACTCGACTATGTAATATTCAGTATATTTAATTGTATGAATTCTCTCATTTCAAAGGATCAGCTTGATACACTTGTTAAGCTCATCTCATGGAAAACTGGACTGATCTGATTTCAGCAGATTACTTGATGTAGGAGATAATTTGGTGTGATCATATAACTTTTTGATGATATTGTACAGTTATTACGGAATGCACAGTCAAAAACTCAAATACCAACACTGACTATTATAACAGTTACGTGACCAGCTGATCCCGGCGCTGTGTGTGTGAGAACTCTGAGGACTTTCTTGTTGCTGAAACACATACGGTCAATATTTGTGAGGTGAGTTTAAAGCTTTAAATCTGCAGTAGGAACCATGTGTTTGGGGCTGAGCGCCACAGACGGAGGAGGGAAATCAGAAAATATAGAGAGACGGACTAACACACTGTTGGTTTTGTTCTTTTCACAGGATTTGTTGACACTAAGAAAAAACAATAACACCAGCCTTATCCTTTAAGCAAACTTGCTGGAAAGACTGACACTTCTACAATCCCTGCATCTTTTGGATTCTTTACATATTTTCTACTTGAAATGTGAAAGGAATCCACTTATAAAAAATTCAGTACAAGAACGTGTTTCTTTACTGCATACATAATATCCGCAGACATCTGAAAAGATGGCAGTACTCAGGGAAAAAAAGATGAGAAGAGTGGACAAAAGGTTTTAGATTATCTTTTATCACCTGGCTTTGTGTGGATGAAGGACTCTTCTTCATACTAAGTTGTGTGCTTGCCGAACACACACACACACACATAAAAATATATACAGTCGGAGCATTTGGCCCTGCAGGCATCAAGACTGGTGGATGTGCATCTACATCCCTTGGCTTTGATGAATAAAAGATGAAAACTCAGTTTATACCGCTTTCTATTTGACTTGAAATATTTATACCATTTCCTATTGTAAAGACAAGCAGGTACCACAGGAGAGCCAGGTCAAGGAGACTCGGGACTCTAATCTATATGATCTTCCTTTTTTTTTTCTTCATTCCTTTATGCTCTCTTCCTCTATCTCTCTCTGCCTGGCATAATTAATAACCTCAGACTGATGTTTACACAGTCTGATAGCCTGAGGAAATGTCTCGGAGGGAAAACTTAAATTCCCTGCCTCAGCACAAACAGAAAAGAGCATGAGAGATGAGAAGTAAGAGTTTAACTTGTGGCTCCAGGGGGGAGTGTATTCTTCATCTACTTTCAAACCATTCAGAAAATTGACAGCACCCAACAGGCTGAGATAGTCCGGCCGTACTGTATCTGAAAAACAATCAAGTAAGAAAAAAAATTCCGGACACTCGCCCAGGACATCGGTGTTTATGTCCCGTGTGAAACCAGAAGTCAACATTGATTTATTTGTAAGTAAGTTACAAACTTAAGTAACACCACTTCCGGAGTTTTTTTTAAGCCAAATCATGATATTTTCCTAAACCTAACTAAGTAGCTTTCTTGCCAAAGCCTAACTAAGTAGTTTTGTTGCCTAATCCTAACCAAATGCCTAACTAAATAGTTTTGTTGCCTAATCATAACCAAATCGATCTTTTCTTCAGCCTAACTAAGTAGTTTTGTTGCCTAATCATAACCAAATCGATCTTTTCTTCAGCCTAACTAAGTAGTTTTGTTGCCTAAACCTAACCAAATTGATCTTTTCTTAAGCCTAACTAAGTAGTTTTATTGCCTAAACCTAACCAAATTGATCTTTTCTTCAGCCTAACTCAATAGTTTTGTTGCCTAAACCTAACCAAATCGATCTTTTCTTAAACTTAACTAAGTAGTTTTGTTGCCAAAACCTAAGAAAGTTGTTTCCTGTAAAGACGGAAGTTTATTTTGAAAAGACCGTATGCATGTAATGAGTGGAAATTGACACGTGTTGCTGGACATTTGTAGGAAAACAAAGGAAAAAGGAGGAATAACTGTCGTAAGATATAACAACTGTTTGTACGAGAATACGTTGTATTTTCATATGTACATAAAACCAAAGAACGTGTCTTTTTTTTGTTAACAATGTGAAGACAGGTCAGTAAACCAGTTCATCTCCGCAAATCACCTGAGATCGAGATTGAGATTGACGATCCTCAGACAGCCGCACCATCTGCTGAAGCCATTAAGGCTGTTTGGAGGCTGATGAAGGTATTAAGGCGGCAATTGGGAGGAAATAAGTTGAGAGAATGAGAGAAAGGCTGAATGGGCCCGCTGTGCCTCAGCATTACGAGAGAGAGAGAGATTGATAAAGGTGTTACTGTAAGAATTTGAGAGGAAAATGTGCTGCATTGCTGAGATACTGGCTGAGATGTGAATAAAAGAAGAGAAGGAATGCCTAATGCTAGCGAGGTATTCACTGATTCCTCTGCTGGTATGTTGGTGAATGGACTTAACTCATCCAGAACTTCTGACTTTTCAATAACATACTTCAACTATAGACCTTTCCTGATTGTTGGGGCTGTAAGATTGATCGAACAAAAAAAAAAGAAAGATTTTACTAGAGCAAACTAATAGCACCAAGCAGGGTCTGAAATTAACTTTCTTCACTTCCCTCCACTGTAGCAGGCAAGTATTTTTTTTTGACTGCGACTCAGAAATTGTATCTGACACTTTTGAAATCCATGCGCTACATTATATACATATAACAAATAACATTGTTTGAATTACACCGTGGAGGGAGGGTAGTGTACACAGTACTGTACTTTACCTTATTATTGTCATCTATAGTGGTTATTTGCATAAAAACACAAAATTCAAATGATTATGAATATTTAAATATTTGCTTTGATTAAAAAAAATCTTGGAAAGTTGTTAGGAAGTTAAACAGGCCATAATTCCCTCTCTAATATTATTCAAGTTTCTCTCCAAAAACGTAATTTTACGAGATTAAATTTGAACACTTAACGTTGTAATTTACCTTGGCCCAATGGTCCTTTTTCCTGAGCAGACTTTGAACGCCTCATAACAATAACTCAATGGCACCTCCGTTAACATTAGTATCTCCGCTATTCAACCAAGCAGGACTTTGCTGCCCACCGGCTGCTAACAGCTAACGTTACTAACTGTCATCCTGGTGATTTTAACACAGATTGGTTGTTCACCATGTCGCATTTTCAGGGAAAAATAGGATGCGTCCCCTCAGGTTTAGTAGCGCCAAGCGGAAAGCATCAATAAGAGGAATCGATAGTCACGGAGGCATGAGATGCCATGAAAGCGGACAACTACGGTTCTCTATTCCCATCACTAGTGTTTTCCCTGCCTGCCAAAGTGGCAGCTGTCCTCATGATTTCACCCGCCAATCACTAGCTTAACTTACAAAACAAAACACCAGTGTCGAACACCGGTCTCCTGGTTAAAAGTCCTGTGTTTGTTAGATCCATCCACCTCCCCTCCTGCCCGACATAAGCGTTCTTTCTCGTTCAGTACAGGATACATTGTGTAAAAATGATACGCCAAATGCAAGAAAGGAATTGCTATTGCACGCTAAATGTCTTGTGCATTATTATGTGGCCTGAATTATTTATCAACCGGACTTAACTAGATTTAAAAATTGTTCAGCTGTTATAATCGCTCTGTGTGTATCTTATCTCCTGTGTTTGGTTAACATTGGCTTTGCTTCCTCATTGTTTGAGGTCCCACTGACCGCACTGCTGGATGTGTTAAAGAACCTTATCCACAAACTGGACTTGAACATTTGATAAAGGTGACAAAATGACCATAAAGCATTGTTACATGAACTATGCATGAACAAATTAATTCTGTTTGCCAAAAGGTCAATCATAGAATATGTACAAAAATGTATAGTATGTTATCCTACGTAGTGATGCTTCTTGTACAGAGAGGTCGAACTCGAACTTGTGAGTGATGCCTTCAATGTTTGATGCTTCACATTAAGCAAATAGAACCTTACTTGGCACAGTGCACCATTCATTTCTTTCTTCTATATTTTTCATTATAACACCCATCACTTACTTTGGCACCACTTATATAAATAATACATTAAAGTTTGTAGCTCGATGAGGAATTATGTGCTTTGACAGCAATCTTGCATATAGTTTTTACAAATTAAAAAAGGCACTTTGTTTATTCCAATCGAGAATAAATGGGACTGGCATGAAAGGATTACTTCCTTGTTCTAGTCCTGCCACGTCATCATACTTTAAGCTAGAAATGTCATGTCAGTTATTGATTATTCATTTGACAACAGTCTATACACTTTAGCTTGAAATTGGGAAAAAAATTCATTCATTTCATTCCCTTGGAGTTAGATGGGAAAAACGGTACTCGTATGTCTGCATTAACTATGGAGTTGGAGCAAGGAGGTGATACTTTTTGCATAAAGAGGCTGGCCTGGCTGTCTCCAAAGTTCAAAAATAAGCCTACAAACACCTCTGAAGCTCGCTAATTAACACGTTGTATGTTTATTAAGTACACAAAAAAGTTGTGGTTGTATTGAGACTCACATGCTGTAACTAGTTATTGGCAAATACCGGCAGGTGCAGTGATTTTCCTGGTAACCTCACTGTGAGGACAAGATTTAAAGTGCATCACAGCGCCTGGCCGCTGTCGCCATGAGACAGCTTCAGTTGATATAATACCTCAAAATGTGCAAGTCAAAGGAACTCTTCACTCACATCAAACTTTTCAGCTATGCTGTTTGCTGAACATGCAAAAATCTAAGTGACAGGACAAGTGATGTTTGAAGTTTAAGCGAAAGCGAGTGTCTAATCCACAAGTTAGAGCATTAGCAGAATTTAATGAGACTGTGTTGGAGCCAGAGGGGGGGTCGAAGCCTGATGAGAGCTCGAATCAGAGCAGCAGGGGGTCTAGTGGCTGAAATCACTCCATCTCTGATTGCCACCATGGAGCGATCCTAACGGAGGATCACAGGCAAAGTGTGCGGCTGCTCAGTGCTCACTCTCAGCTGGCAGTGATGAACAGAAGGTGCCACTTACCTGCTCCTATCTGACCGGCTTGCTGTCAGCCTCAAGAGCACTTTGTCTTTCGGACTGTCAAAAAGGAAGAAAAAAAAAGCTCTCCCCAGGCAGCCTCCAGTAGTGGCTTGAACAGATAAAGAGGTGAATGATGGACGGATGTGTGGTTGGGTGGACAGAGATTACATTGAGGAATGGATGGGGAGGTGGGCAAAGAGAGTGGTAGATGTTTATGTGTGTGGATGACAGGATGAAGTATAGACTGGCTGATGGGAAATTAGATAGGAGGAGGGTTGGATGAAGCAGCAAAACATTGCTTTTGTAAGTTTAGGTTTTGCTCATGAGGAAATACAAAACTTTTGCCCACTATCAAATCCATAGTAGAACACAATTACATCTGTATGACGGAAATGGCCACTGTCACCAAATGTGTGTTTGTTTGTTGAATGTCAAGTGTCTGGCTGGCAACACCAATTCAGAACTTCTGCAAATAACATCTAAACATGCAAATAATCAGTGGGACGAAGAAGAATACGACACTGCTGACTGTATAATCACACTTAACCACTTCCCAAAGAATGAGGTTTGAACTCATCCATGACTCAACATCTTCACTTTCTACAGGTTAATGCTCAGCTTCTGTTTGTTTCTAGTCACTGAGCAGCCTTCTGTTTCCAGGAAGCAATGTTATGAATTAAAAAAAAAAAACTACATTTAGATAGCATGTTTATTACAAAGTCCTTGAGATTCAGCATCTTGCTCTCTTGAGAAATGTGGACAAGTGGACTCAGGGGAGTAACCACCAACCCTGTGTTTAATGGATGAGCCACAACCGCCCCATGTTGTTTTACACTGGTAGCCTGTAGAACAACCACCGTTTTTGATTGCCTCAGCTGCCTGTTGTTTTCAGAATATCAGAATCACATGTCTGCAGCAGAAGCCACCGGACGCATTAGGGCCCTGGGAACCCCTCATCTTAAACTCCCAATCAGTTCTTCAGGAAGAAAAGCAATGTTCAGTACAACAAACAAGCAGAATAGCATGTAAAACAGCAGCCATAGCATGCAGAAATACAGCCGAATGTCTTACAGTACGATGGTAAAGCATGTGTGTACAGAAGAGAAGAAAAAGTGTTTGGAACTTGTAAAGGTTGGCAACCCCGGGCAAAACAAAAACACCCACCAGGTTAACAAAAATAAAATGCAAAAAAAGATAATACATACAGTATAGGGTGCTCCGAATTAAAGGCATAACTCAGAATAACAACTGTAAAGGGCCACACACATGCTGTTGCTCTATTGACAGCTCACTGTGAACATTGCTCTTCACACTGCGAACACCCACTCTCTGACAGACAGGAAATCAAAATTATTGGCATGTTTTTTTTCTTCTTTTCACCCAAAAAAAGGGCACGTATATGCTGTATTATTATATTTAAGCCACATTCACATCAAATCTCTGAAAACGCAGATCAGTCCAACTGCTCATATTGCATTTTTGGACATTCTGGATAAGCACACCAATGCCATACGTGTTTCCTCCCTTCATCATTTCACAAATTGTAAGGTATATACTAACTAAAACACTGCACAATATACAATATGTGACATATATGTTGTGCATCGAGATTAAAACAAAATGCCATCACAATCAGGATGGAAGAAAACAGTAAAACTTGTATGTTAATATCTTTATGGAAGCATTCTGGGTTGCTGGGCATTAAATTCAATGTGAGCACATTCAGCTCCAAAGAGAAAAAAAAACAAAAACTTGAATAATGTTTATTGTGGCATGAAATTAGTTCATTAGCATGTCCTTCCTGCAAAAAAAGGACATGTAAAAGTAGATGGGATGGGGTATGGTTGTGTTTATACATAAAATATTGCTGCATAGATTTACATAAACATATTTTAAATATCACTCCATAAAAAACAAAAAAATCCTGGTGGCTCCTTCATTGTGTCTCTGGTGCATTGAATTGCTTCAGACCAGCCTCCAAAAAGATCTGTATGAACGTGTTTGCATCTTGATCTTACTTTGGCAGCATTGATGGTAGAGCACATACAGGAGAAGAAAAAAAACATAAGTAATTCTAACCCTTTCTGCATGTGCTATATACAAGGATTATACAGCAGGGTTCTGGTTGAAGTGCATGGTGAGTGCTGTGTGGAGCACTTCCTTTCTCATGTGAGCTGCAGAGGCTTAAGCCTTTCAGCTGAACTTTGCTCATCATAATCTAATAACTGTAATTTCTAAAAACCCTTCCCAGATTTACTTTGCTCTAGTGCAAGTGTGTAATTGGAAAGAAAACTCTGGCTTTGCATTCAAATGAGCTGATTTAAGCGGAGAATCACCGCAATGCTGTGTAGTTAGTGGTGTGTGTGTGTGTATATGTGTGTGTGTGTCTTTCAATATTATAAGTATCCATGCTTGAGTTATTTTAAGTACTTTATTGGTTTCCAGCAACCCCTGAAAAAAATATATCTGGCTCTTTAGCTGCCAGATGTTCGACTTTCTACATCGTCTTCTGTAGACGAACATAGTCTATCTGCCAATTGATGCCGAGCAGGTGTTGTACAAGGTTTGTCATTACTACTGACCCCCTTCACATTACCCATTGCCATTTAATCCATATTAATTGTAAAAACAAAACCTATATATCACACTCACTCACTCCTCTTCATGCCCTATGGGACATAAGGCTTCAATGAGCTCTCTCCATTGCATTCGGTCCTTGGCAGCATGTTGGGCCTCTCCCCATGACAGGTTCATCTTGTCCAGCTCCTGTATCACAGTTCTGTGCCAGGTGGATTTGGGCGTTTCCCGGGTTTTCTTTTGCCTGGTGGTGTCCATCTTAAGGCGACTCTCAGGATCCGGTCCTGCTCCATTCTCAGCACATGGCCTAGCCATCTCAGATGTCCAGAATTTCCTTGGTGATGCTCCGGCTACCGTTTTTTTTTTAGTACAGTTGGTGGTTGGAGATTTTGTTTGCCCAAAAGATCTGGCATATTCGTCAGAGGCCTTCATTGCGAAAAACTTCCACTCCTCATATCGGTTTTGATCACTAGCCAACTCTCTGAGCCGTATAGCAGAACGGACTTGACATTGCTGTTGTACAAGAGCATTTTGTTTTAAGGCTGTATTGCTTGGACCTCCAGATGGAACGGAGTTGGGAGAAGGCACTCTGAGCCTTTCCCAGCATAGTTTTGATGTCTTTATGCACTGTGCTGTCTTTACTGATGAGGCTGCCCAGGTTAGGTGAACTCTTCCACAAACAAGTGGTGCCCCATTTACAAGAATGGGTGCTGTCGGGGTTGAGCTTACACACATCACTTGAGTTTTGGAGATGTTGATGTTGAGTCCAACTTGTCTGGCAAAGTTGTTGAGCCTGTCAGTTTTGGCCGTTCATGTTGGAGTGGTTGGTTTGAAAGGAGAGCGATATCATCGGCAAAGTTCAGATCTTCCAGCTGGGAGAACGGGGTCCACTGGATGCCTCTGGGTTCGTCTGCTGTGGTGTTTGATGTAATCCAGTCTATGGTAACAAGGAAGAGGATGGGAGAGATGATGCACCCATGTCTCACTCCGGACTATATGTATACTGTATATATTTTTTTATTTCTTTGCAGTTTGGAAGTCAATACAACAAAGTGGTAAATGGAAAAATAAAAAATAAAACGTATTTACTAAAGCATGCCCATCCAGACAATAAATACTAGGTGCTGGAAAGAAAAGCATGTAAAAGTCTGCACACCAGATAATGCTCTCATGAAGATTTAATTGATTACCACCAGTGACATTTCAAGCGTCGAGCGTCTGAAGAAAAGCTAGATACTCTAAACGTCATCGGTGGTAATCAGTTAAATGGGAATGGGAGCATTATCTACTGTGCAAACTATTTTTTCCATCCTGTAAATGGAACAAAGAAACACAAGCCCTCAATAAAGAGGTCAACGCTCAAGTTCTGCAACATCTGAAAGATGAATGTGACTGAAATGATCACGCCCTGTTGCAGAAGGCCAGAGCTTTGTCAGATGAGCAGTGGTCTCTCTTAGAATAGAGATACTGAGACTATGGCATGTGATGGATGGATCCTTGGTATTACCTGCAG
>CAKALU010069648.1:0-15399 GCA_916700995.1 Hozukius guyotensis
CCTCGCCAATGGTGCCATCTCTGCTCGGGCCTTAAGAGGAAGAGGTTAAGAAGTGATGCGAGACGGTGAATAGGAGAAACAGAAAATAACAGCTTTCAGAAAAAACAACAATATCCTACCCTGAGCAAGGCACAAGGTTTCTGTGTTGGATTATACTCTATGTGACCATCTTGATAAGATTGGAAAGATGACTCAGATAGACGTAATTCTGTGTTCTCACCATAGAGATAAATGGATCACAGCAGTGTTCGGTTTTCATGTCAAACAGGAAAAAGGAAGTAATCACAGCAAGGGGATCCTCATGTCACAGTAGTTCAATGTGGAATTGTTATACTACTTTGTTTTTCCTTTCATTTATACCCCGTCAGTAATTAGCCGACATTAGATGCTCATCCATTTAGGTTATAGTTTGAGTTGTATCCAAGATGACAAGTGTCGTCAAAGTGCATCTGCAAAGTAGGTGGTTGTGAAAACTGAAGTAGGATGCTTATGACCATAGAAATAGAATATTCTCTTTATTATATCTATTTTACAAAATTCTATTTCTATGCTTATGACACATTTTAACAATTTTATGTAGTTACTGGAAAAATGGAGACTCTTGAACATTGTAATAATGCAATCCAACAGAACATCCCAGCAGTAAACCCTACCTTTGTCAACTTCATGTCTGTAGTTTATGGTAGTGTTTTATTGTATTTCATTGTCTAACATTGAAAGGTTTTATATATACTTAATATTTTAATTTGTCATATGTATTTTATTGAAGCTCTGTTAGTGTTCATAAAGTTAGTATAATTGTATATTACATAATTGCTATGATATGTACATGAGAAGGACCAAAATAATAAAATATCAGACATATAAATCAATAAAACGCCATCACAAACTAAAGCCTCAAAAGCTGACAAATACCAGGTTATGTAAGTGTAAATGCACTGATGGATGTACAGTATGTGCAGACTGGAGTCAGCACTACAAATGTCAGAGTTGATTCAGCCTTGTGATCTGAGTAGTCTACGGGCAAAACCATTTCTCCTCCTTCACTAAATATAGGAGACGGCTAAAGCTCCTCCTTTCAGTGCTGTGCTGTTAACGAATATTGGGGCAGCAGATGGGTCCCTTGATCATAGGTCTGTCTTTGTGTGGAGTTACTGTTCCCATCCTAAATATAGAGCTGTGTCTGAGGTGTAATGTGTGATAGCTGGAGGGAGGAGGGGGGGGGGCAGATCCATCCTACCCTTTGGCCTTTAATGCTCCCCTCTCTAGTTACACTAATGACCTTTCACTGGCAGCTCAGCAGCGCGCCACTGAAGTCACACAGAGGGCGAGAGAGTTTGAGTCAAAAGGTCAAGGGTCTTAACTCAGAGTTAACTAAAGGCCATAGAAAGGAGTACATGAATTGGGGTTTTTTTCAGGAGTGGAATAAATATTGAATTATTGTATTGTAATATAAAGAAAAAAAGGAAACGGAAACGGAAAGTGCAGACAATAACAGTTTCTGAGTGGACATATTCATCTGTATCTTGCTGTGCTTGTGCAGTTTGTAAAAACATTTGAAACCTGCTGTGCTGATTTTAAACTTTTAAAATGTAGCCATGACAAAGAAATAAAGCACCCCAGATACTAAATGTGATACATACCCACTGTGGAGACTGGAGTCTGGGTGGGGTAGTGTGCAGGTCCAGCAGTGGCTGGGTAAGAGTTGCCCCCTGGGTACTGGTATCCTGGATAGCCTCTGAAAATAGTTACATGATTAAAAAATAGCTAATTCTTTATATTTTCCATTTACAAAAATTTCAGAAATCTTTAACTTTTAGTTGTAAGTGTAACTGAACTAATGTTTAACTGATAACTATGCTTCTGTGTGATATGCTGCTGAAGAAACCAAGACAAACATGCCAGTACAGGTTTGTTGGGAAATACAGTATATGTGGGTTAGCTGGTGGAGAACTGCTTGGCAAGCATCTTACCCAGGGTTAGGATTTGGGCCGTAGGGTGAGACTGCAGGCATGCCGGGCATGTAGGAAGCTGAGGTAGAGAGGTAGTACAACAATGAAATCTGATAACATACAAGTGAAAACATTCTTTATCTCCTTCATTCTCACAAAGACACGCTCACTTTCATTTTTCCATGGTGTGCTGTAGTGGTATCTGAGCTCCATCTAGTGCTTAAGAAAATAAATGCATCACTTAAACCATGATGCCATAATAAGGCATGCACACCAGTATACATGTATGTACATCTGCACTAATATAAACCTTCCACTGAGAGAATATATTGAAGATGATTCCTAACATTCTGATGTGAAACTAGCTAAACCACTGCCACAGTATGAAAATGCTGCCTTCCTTCACATATTACGAAACCCACACATCATTGATTTACAGTAAGAAACTACTATGGGTGCGTAATCTATCGCAAAAAAAAATTCAGAAAAAGAGATTAATTAAAGAGCAAACGCATACACAGGGAAGCATGAATGGCTGTGCTAAATCTGGCGTTTTGTGCATTACAATATCAACCTTTCAGCTCTAAAGTACAAAATAGTAAGCGCACATAATTGTGGCAGGTAATCTGTTCAACATTCACTCTGAAGTGAGAACTTAGGACAAGATCTGAAAATGCTTTTTATTCTTAACAATTTGAGAAACCGAGTATAGTCTACACATACTGTATTGTGTAATTTTGTTAACCTTTATGCAAAATGTGAAATTACAATTAAAAAACAGTTCTAAACTAGTCAACTTATGGCAACAAGATTGTAAAACACAACCTTGAAGATCAATTCTAAGAAAATTTTAGAAAAAGTTTTATTTAATCAATTTATCGGGATATACTACACACAGTTGGAAGTTAAATAGGTACCCCAAGCTAAATCTAACGCAGTTTGAGTAATTAATCCTTTCTTCATGGTGGTTATAATGTTTCTTTTAAAGTGGCAATCCTTAAGATTTCCATCCTGGTTGATTTAGATTTTTTTGTTGATACACATGAGCATCACGTTTTCAGAAGTGTGTGCATAGTTCCATTTTTTGTGTATTTACAATGGAGAAAAAAATGTAATGGCACGGTCACACATGCGTGAATGCAAGCGAGAGACCATCGCCTGCCGTGGCGATATTTGCCTGAAAGTTCACCAAAGTTGAACTCCACGTGAATTCGAAGATGTGAATTTGCTACGCCACCGGAAGCTACTTTTTTTCGCACCTTCACTTGCATAGAATGGAAGTGAACGAGAGGCGAATGTTAATTCTGCATGTGTGACCGTGTCATTATACAGCATTTTTTTCCCAAGAATGTCACCATAGACACCGAGTTTGTAATACTGCAAATATATAAATATTGCAATACTTTCATCTGTGGGCCGTAGGCTGAATCACCATTGTGTCACCTCATTTGGCGATAGATAGTGACTTAACAGACATTTATTTAAATGTAAATCTGTAAATGTAAACAAGATTGCCACTTTAAACTGCTTTAGAAAGATGTTTATTCATATTTTGGAAGCTGTATTTATGTAGTTTGTGGTGTTTATGAATTGTATTGTTTACTGAGTGGTGTTTCTAATATTTAGACTAAGTAGAAAGAAGACGTGTAGGGAGCACGTCTCCAAATCTTGAACAGTATCAGGTGCCAGGTAGTAGAAAGAACAGAAGAAACAAAGTCATCTTCAGCATGACGCTGATGATGGCTTATAGCTGAAACGCGTTATTTTTTTTTTGCCCAGAATAAACTAAGTAAGACCCTTTATCTGTGAATGCTGGTGATTGTTGCATCTACTATTTAGACTACCATCAATAATATAAATGGGGGCACGAAATATTAAAAACACCTTTCAGTGAACTGAGAGGTGTTCAGTATGTAAATACTTCTATTAGCACCACATTACTTTGTATGAAAACAGTCTGCGCATCATCCTGTTCTTCTGATACTATTGGACAATGCCATGACCACGTAGATTACCGTTTACAACAAAAATGGATGTCACTTACGGTTAGGGGGTCCAGCTGCTTGGAATGCTTGGTAGGGGGCTTGTGTGGTGGGGCGAGAAAACACAGGAGGCTCCTCTCCAAAAACCACGATCATCACCTGAATCAAACCATACAGGTCTGACTGAGGCTGTAAGACACACAGTGAAGGGCAGGTTTTTATTAAACAAGACAATAAATAATGCTAATTCAAATGATCGACACGCAAGCCACTGTTTAAATATTATTTAGAGTCACGGAAATGTCACTGCTGCAGTGAAACCTCAAATCCTCTATAACAACATCACCCAAAGTGTTTGTATTGCTTTTTTATTATTCATTTTCAATCTATGTTTTTACATTTTAAACAGTCCAAAGTTCTTGCCTAAATAAACAGTCCCTAATTAAATATATGGACTGAAGGCCTCACACTTACATGCTTCCACTCATGTAGATAAGGCAGGTAGATCTTGCCGTTGGCATCAATGTGCTTGCCAGTTTTGATCATCATGGCGCTGGTAGGTTTGACAAAACATATGGGAGGGTTGTAGGGATATGTGTCCAGCAACCACAGACACACTGGGATGTTGTAGACATTGCCTACAGGAAACACAAACACACAATATGTTATAATATGATTTGAAATCTCAACATTATCATCACTTTACACTTGATGAACAGAACAGTAAGAAAACTGGCAGATCAAGGACATGGAGTACAATACAATACGAGATTGTTTGCAAATACACTAGTGTGTTCTGAAGTTGTATGTGTTTTGGTTCAGGTGAATTCTCGCTTCAGCCGACACAAAGAGGCATTTGCCCATTTGCTAACTACTCTACTTGAGCCTACAGATGACAAGTTTGTTTTTAAAAAGTGCAAGATAAATAGAGCAAGCTAGAGTGAGCATGTGAGCGAAAGAGTAGGTGAGTGAATAAGCATAACTAAAGTGAAACTGACCGTTAAAGGGCCAATACATAATATAATACTGTAATAAATCATAAAATGACCATGATATGTCATCAGAGATTAAGGAAACATGCTAAATTTAAATACTGGCTTCTCCAACAACAATGCTACAGCCAGTATGTTCTACTTTGAAATTTCCATTCCGATCTGGTACGTCTGTTTTTGTTTTGACCGGTGTGATCCTGTCCACTGCCCATTTCAACATCCCGCTGCCACATATGAAACAAATTTGCACACAAACACAGCCTTCTGCAGCCATGGAAGCAAGCAAACGGACTGGATCAACAGAGATAACGTTAACGTTAGATTCTACCCGACCTGAAAAGCCTCAGAACATCTCTCTGTGGTCCGTGTGCAGCTGGGTTATAAAGGCAGTGAGTATTTGAGATACACAGCCGGTGAAGTGAGTCCCACTACTGCTGGCCAGAGGCTAATGTGGTCATGTCTAGAAGGTAACCCTCAAATTGCAAAAATGTGCACCAACTGCTATCAGTCACAACGGAGGAGCGGACGGGTCACGGCTCCAATGTTTTGAATTTGGACTGCTGTTACCCATTTTAAACGCTAGCTGTCAGTACTACATATTGTTCCTTTAACTTTCTATGGTCTTTCAGATTCTACCAAGGAACGATGTGTAATATGTTTTTTTAGAGAAACTGTTTTTTAAAAATCAAGGTACACATTCTTTACCTCTGTAGCTCACTGGGACAGTTCCTGTCAAGCTCATCAGGTCTCTTGTGGAGCCATCATTGAACACTGAAATTGAAGAAGCTCTCATGTCAACTAGCAAAACAATTTGGATATTTATCATCATATAATCATACAATATATAACTGAGACCCAACAGTGATAAAACAGGAGATCAGTATTATTCAATTTACCATAAGCATCCATAAGAGGCTTCAAGTCCTTGTACTGGGAGATGACATTGGTTATCTCACGAACAGTCAGATCTCTGTATTTGTATTGCTGGACAATGACAAGAAAAGATGAAAGGGAAAAAAAAAAACATGTATGTTAGTATATTGAAAGTTTAGACACAATTGCTGACACTCAGGTAACACATTTAGATAGAGCTGACGACCAACAAGCTAAGTAAGTAATTTTGGCATAGCCCATAGTTTACAGTTGTTCACCTGCTGCCTGCTTATATACAATCATGTTTTATACCAGGATCCTTAAAGGCACAATTTGTCATTTGAATATGAAAAATTGTAGCCTCACCATCAAAGTAAAAACTCAGGACTGGAACCTGCTGTCACTCCCAGATCCAGACAGATGGTTCACAGATGTCAAACTTAAATCTGTGTGATTAACTTTCATCCTGTACAAAATGTTATGTCATCTGTAATGTTTGTTTCAAAGGCCTGCCTTTGATATTGTGATCAATTGTGAAGTTTTCAATGTTTATGTTAATTCTCCCTTCCAGAGGAACTCAGGCTAGTAAACTCTGTTTCTTCTTTTTAATCACGCCTCAAAACCTACCTTTACAGAAAGGCCTTTTTATAGCAATCTCTTGTTTTAAATTTCATTATTGATTACTTTTTGTACATAAGTCTTATGTTCAACATTTTATTTTGGCCAATGTTTTTATGTTTTTATTCTGTACTGTTTTTATCTTGATGTTTGCACTATTTTAACTTATGTAAAGCACTTTGTAACTATGTTTGGAAAGGTGCTAAACAACTAAAGTTTATTATTATTATTATTATTCTGTATCAAATTTAAATTATGACCATCAATAAGCCTGTACTTTGTATGATCAAAAAAGGCTGATTGAGCCAGAAATTCCTAATTTTAGCATGATAAACAAAACTTACATCATTAATACTTAATTAGTACAAACACTCAACTAAAAAAAGTTTAGTTTATTACTTTTAGTTGTCAGGGATTATATACAACAACTTGTGGTACAAAAAAAGTTTAATTTCCTTCATTAATATAGCAACTGTCGAAAAATCGATTAGCATGTGGAATCATTGTTGTACAAACAAAATGTGATTATATGCATAGGAAACTATGAATGGTGGTTTAAAAACATGTTTATGGTTAACATATTAGCTGGGTGGCTGTGCTAGATTATAAAACGTTGGTTAACACTGATTTGTAAGAGGGATCTCAGTTAAATAAATCATCACATTAGTGCTCCTACATAACAAAACCACGTTCACTAAACTTGAAGGGAAAATTAGCTCTTTATTAAGCATTAGCTATTCCAGGAAATGTTCTCCTGCTAACGTTAGCCGATAGTGTCATAGTGTTTTTAGCATGATAAACAAAACTTACATTATTAATACTTAATTAGTACAAATACTCAAAAAAGTTTAGTTTATTACATTTAGTTGTCAGGGACCATATACAACAAAAAGTTTAATTTTCTTCATTAATATAGCAACTGTCGAAAAATTGTTTGCAGTTTGCTGTACATCATTAGCATGTGGGAAATGTGATTATATGCATAGGAAACTATGAATGGTGGTTTAAAACATGTTTATAGTTAACATATTAGCTGGGTGGCTATGCTAGATTATAAAACATTGATTAACACGGATTTGTAAGAGGGATCTCAGTTAAATAAATCATCACATTAGTGCTCCTTCATAACAAAACCTCGTTTAACGTACTAAACTTGAAGCTCTTTATTAAGCATTAGCTCTTCCAGGAAATGTTATGGTGTCATAGTGTTTGGTATCGGTAGCATTAGCTTGCTAACCTGCTACTGTTGACGCCTCAACAACAACTCACCTTCAGCATCTTCTTCAGGGCTCCTTCGTTGACAACTGCCATGTTTTCTGAGTTGTTATTAATTCTTATTAATGAGTTAAGTGACTGAACAGCTGACTTTTAGAGTGACAGCTAGCTAACACAAGCTAACAGAAGCTACCGCTGCTAGCCTAGCTTCACTAGATGCTAGGCTAAAGTTAGCCCAGCCTCGGGCCTGACTACAGTTAAGACTATAATTCAGTGTCTACATGAAACCCTCCAGTCCAACACGAGTAATGACTCTTTTGTTAGCAAGATTCAATACATTAAGTAAGAATAAGAACAACAGGTTAATTATTAGTTGTAGAAAGAGGCCGAAAACAAATATATCCGATCATCAACAAAAGGAATTTCCGGTATTCCACCTGACTGCTTCCGGTCCGCAGGTGACGTCAGCAGTAGACGAGTGGGTGTCTCTTAATACATCCATGGCACAGTTTCTATCCAGTGAAACATTTCTTACAAAAGTTGAAGAGTGACATAGATGTAAATTGTTCCTTCTGCGAATCACATCCTGAAACTTGCTCTCATTTATTCTGGTCCTGTAAATTTACATGTGAATTGTGGAAAGATGTTTAACATTTTCTCAGATTTTGCACTGTACTATAGAAATATTATATTTGGTTGCAATGATTACAGTGACAAAGACAGTAATGCATTCTTTCTTATTAATCTATTTTATTTAATATTTTATTTTCTTTAATTCTCGCGAAGTTCCACATTCACAAGTGTAAATTTACCCCAAAAAAAGCCTAACTTCTTTGTATTTGTGAAAGAAGACAATGAATGTATGCAATATCTTTAAAGTTTTTAAGTGAAATTATTGTCATACTCTCGCGTGGTCTTTTTGGTCTTAACTAAAGTTAGCCCAGCCTCGGGCCCCGACTACGATTAAGACATTAACTCGGTGTCTACATGAAACCCTTTCAGTCCAACACGAGTAATGCCTCTTTTGCTAACGCGCCAAGATTCAGTACATTAAGTAATAATAGAACAACAGGTTAATTAATAGTTAGTTAGTTAATAGAAAGAGGCCGAAAACAAATATATCCGATCATCAACAAAAGGAATTTCCAGTATTCCACCTGACTGCTTCCGGTCCGCAGGTGACGTCAGCAGTGAGAGGAGTTTAGTGTCTCTTAATGAATTCAAACAATTGCTCTCAAATGATCACATTGCTAAATTGTTGAATTGTTTTTGTCTTTTTTGATGTTTTCACGGTTTACACTTGTTCTGTCTTACGTTCGGCTTGTCAGTCATCTGTGAAGCACTTTGAACTGCATTAACCTGTATGAAAGGTGCTAAACATATAAAGTTTGATTGATTGATTGATAATTTTCTGTGTGAAAGGTTGTGGTTAGTTTTAGCTTATGCTTCCACTGAAACATTTTACGAAAGAAGTCACTGAGAAGCTTTTGTAAGTAGGGCTGTCAAAGTTAACACAATAATAATGCTTTGATGCAAATTTGTTTTAACGCCACTTATTTCTTTAACGCATTAATGCAACTTGCAATTTGTAGGTTGTAACAGGCTCAGTTTTAAAGCTAGAGTGAAGATACTGACATCATATGAAACTACAAAAACATAAGGAATCCATTGGTACCAACAATGTCATACTTACTTGGCAGTCAAAAAACTAGCATGGCCATTTTCAAAGAAGTCCCTTGACCTCTGGCCTCAAGATATATGAATGAAAATGGGTTCTATGGGTACCCACGAGTCTCCCCTTTACAGACATCTCCACTTTATGATAATCATATGCAGTTTTGGACAAATCATAGTCAAGTCAGCACACTGACAGCTGTTGTTGTCTGTTGGGCTTGAGTTTGCCATGTTATGATTTAAGCATATTTTCTATGCTAAATGCAGTACCTGTGAGGGTTTCTGGACAATATTTGTCATTGTTTTGTGTTGTTAATTGATTTCCAATAATAAATATATACATACATTTGCATAAAGCAAGCATATTTGCTCACTCCTATGTTGATAAGAGTATTAAATACTTGATAAATCTCCCTTTAAGGTACATTTTGAATAGATAAAAAATGTAAGATTAATTTGCGATTAATCACAATTAATTAAAGACAATGTGATTAATCACGATTAAATATTTGAATCGATTGACAGCTCTAATTGCAAGCAATAGTTTTTCAGCTTAACTGAAGAGGTATCAGAATTTCTGTTCTATATTTTCTGTAAAAATTAAGTTAGAAAAAATGTATAGAGTTAAACTTCTATAATATATCATGGTTTATTGGGCTGCACCTGGCTGTGCGTGAGAGTCCTTCAAATGACTAACTTTTCTCTTTATCGGTCAAAAGTCCAACACATTTGTGGATAAGAACACAACAAATGCCTCAGGGTGGAGTTAAGGCACAATTTTATGAGTTGCCTGTAAAGCAATTAGAGTCTTTTAACACACAGGCATTCAAATGCCAAATTAGTTTATGTTCATAATAAAAAACATAAAAAAAGAATGCAACACATTCACACCAAACACAGTCAATATGTTTTCATCAGGTGCTGCTTGACATTTACAGTCTAAATCATTTGAAAAATAGACATACAGCATGCTGTTATTTGTCTGGAATTCTTAATTGTTAACCATAAAATAATCAATGGATACCATCTGACACCGTATATCAAACATTTCATCACAGCCAACTCACAAATCATCGTCAAATTCCACAAAAAAACTAACAGTTGGTTTCATGTTCTTCCTGGAGAGATACCGGTAGATCATTTTCTCTGGCTAAAAGCAGATACAAACTTCCATCTGTCTTTGAAAGCACCTCAGCTTGTCTGTGGAACTGTAGCCAACCTATAAGGATATATTTTTCATTTTAGAAGGTCCTTATCAGTCACAACAAATTCATAAACATGTTGACAAGGAGAAGGTGATGAACACTGAATCGGGTGTGGCCTAGATATGAATCTCGTATCTGTCTTATCAACTTGTATCTAGGGCACAGATAGTGTTGTTTTGTAACTACATGGAGCCTTACTTCCTGTCTGTGTGAGTGTTACTTACAAGGGGCTTGTTCTGGCTCTGGATGAGACTGCATACATACAGGGGGGAAGTCTCCAAACATGGCAACCATCACCTGCAGTAGGCTCACTAGGTCACATTCACCCTGATAGGAGAAAGGCAAAGTCACACCAATATAACATGTAAAGCTGAAACTCTGACGCCATCTCCTTTTTCATGCAAAGAATACAAGATCAAATTTCAATTCTCACACTTTTCCACTCCTCCAGGTAAGACAGCATGACTTCACCATTGTTGGAGATATACTTCCCACTGAGGACCATCATGTCATGTGTGGGTCTGACATAGCAGATGGGAGCAGTTTGGGGGTAACTATCCTCAATCCACAGGCATACCGGGATGTTGTAGGTCTTATCTTGTATGAGAACAGGGGGAAAGGTATTATACAGTACCTAGCATATTCTGAGAGATTACACTGTTTATCTTTCTTATTTTTGATTCAAATTGAACAGAATCCACGTCAAAGTCAGCTTCTAATTATAATTAAACTGTTTAATGGGATCAATCAGTATAAAATGCAAAGTCATTGTTACCTTCAAACATGACAGGAATGGTTCCGGTCAGACTCATCAAGTCCTTGGTAGTTCCATCATTGTAAACTGTAAAAAAATGAAACAATGTCTGTATAATCTAGAGCACTTTTTGAAATTTTCCACATGTTGATTGATTGTTATTTAGCTTCTTACCATATCTATCCATCATGGGCACAAGGCTTTTGAAGTGAGTCAATGCAACGCTTATTTCATGGGCCACATGTTTGCGAAGATATGTCTTCAAAACGAAAGGATACAAAACAAACACTGAAGAAAATATACACCGATTCTATACATACAATTCATTGTTTGTGTTTGATTTAGAGAGAATTAATTATTCTTTCAAATTGTTGATGATCATTCTTACCTTAGGGAGCATTTTCTTAATCGAATCCTCATAGTGTGGCATGATTACGGTTTATCCAAGAGGAAAATATCACTTTTTTCTATGTATCTTTTTCGATCACCTACACTCATCAACCGTCAGCTTTCCGTCTGTCTTGGGTTTATGGATAACCTTCTATCTTTTATGACCCTTGAAAGCCAGTGACAGAACAGCCCCACAATTATGCAAATCATCTGCCCTAAAAAGCTGTAACTAGACTACATGCCCTCTGCTACTGCACTGGTACATGTGTCTTGCTTTATCACTCTCTTTTTACATTGATTCAGCACTTACAGTCATATTTGCAAAGTGTTACTGTATCAAAAAGGATTATTATATTAGCCTGTGATGTCAAACCATTCCATCCAGTGGTACCATACCATATGGGTTACCATACATGGTCAAATAAATCATCAATACTGGCAGTAATAAAATGCAAAGACCTTGCAAATGCTGTTTTGAAACTGCAAACTACTGTACATTAACATCGTATTTATCAGTATAGATTGGCTGTTCTCCAACATCTTTACATTTAGCGCAGTCTAACAGATTTGTATTTAAAATTTATACATTTATAATTAATATGTTTAATTATTATTATTATTATTAACAATAAAATTACAAATTAGTAATATTCCTATGCCATGCCTCATTGAGCTGCTTTTTTCCACTCCACTTGACAGTATTTCCTGCATACTTCCTCCTTCCTTTTCAGTTGCTGGAAGTGACCAACACACACACTTGACCTATTTTCTGTGCAATACAGTCATTAAATAACCAGACACCAGTTGTATAGGGAGGCAAATATCTGCCAAATATATATCAGAATTGATAACAAGACATTGATTTACTGGAACTTATTAGAAACAGTTTATCTATTGAAATTAAATTTTACGAAAAAAGAAATTTGGTCTTCCCTGTTCACCCGTGCGACCTAAAACTTCTCGTAAATGGCACTGCTGATGGTAAAACTCTTGTGTAAACACAACATTTATGACTGTCCTTTGAACCCTTGTCACATCTGTACTTACCCACAACAACACAATATTGTATATTATGATCCTCCTATTAAACAGAGAAATATTTGTCAAGAACATGTATATAGTTCAGCTGAGTTTATACTAGTTGAATTACAGTTAATCGTAATTTGTTTTTGTAAAAAAATGTCTCTCCCCTTCCAAGTTGGTCATACTCCCAAATATAATACAAAAGTCAGACTGCAGGTGGCAGCAGATCTCAAATTTGAGCGCAACATGATGTGAAAGTTAGATGGTTGAGGGACCAAAGACACAGTTTCATCTTGACATCTTTATTCCTGTCCTGCAATACATTTGCCACATTTTCAAAGAGTAAATACATCTTAAATAGCTAAACAGTTGACATTTTCACAAATTCCTTCCACACCTCCATCCACAGTTTGCAAGGGAGAAACAAGCCCTTGAGCCCACTGTATCCTTGTGCAAAACTCCCAATGGTCCGTGCAGTCTTTGTCATGCTCGCCAGGTTTTCTGACATGTATACTGTGGGTTTGCTGGCTGGAGTATCCCTGCGGCAACATGACGCCGATATTCTCATGAAACGGGAATTCGAATAGTTTTGTGAAATTCTATGTATTATTATTATCATGGATGTACTGTTTAAAGATTGACAGGGAGAGGACAAGCATACTATCAGGACTGTAATTACAAACGCCACTCTTTTTTTTTCCATTAAAAGGTTTGAGTACAATGGGTGAAAAATAAAAGTTAGGAACAACACAGCCAAAAGTGGGATCAAGGTTCAACTCCTGCATTATTTCAATATTGTAAAATTTTAAACACGAGGCTTCTTTCAAACAATATCTAAAGACTCAAACACATTCACAGTTCATATCCTTCCTCCGAGCAGAGAAACGAACACTTAACTGATAAAAACAACTACCATCCACACAGTAACTAGACTGATCAGATTTCTTTAAGCCACCTTATGAGTGAAAAAGAGTCACTTTAACTGTACAAAATCAATTAGGTCAGAAACGAACATTTTGTTTCCGATGGACAATGGCAAAATAACATTTGACGTCTTTCATGGAAGAGGTGTGAAATGTCTGAGGTTTGCATCTGAAGCGCTTGTTGCCAAAACCTGCCTGTAGTGTCTGGAACTCTGTACATTATCATACGTGACCAATTCTCTGAATTGTTCAAGTATAATCTGGACTTTAAAGTAACATTTTTTTAGTAATCAACATCACATGTTCCAATGTATTGAGAATGAAACTTCATATGAACATGACCGCAAGACAGCTTGGCTTATACTGGACTCTTAAACTGGGTTGTTTTTCAGTCTTGTTAAACACATTCAGAGACGTACATGCTATTACAGAAACCCCCCCCCTTTTTTTTTTTTAAAGTCAGTGTAGTGTTTTCAGGGACTTGCCTTGTCTTTCAAACTCTATACAGCGCATGTCTAAACCCAACACACTTCTATATATTTTTAGTTGCACACGTAATCAAACAGAAACAAAACAATGCAGCCAACAGAACACATAATCGTCTCAGGTAGAGCTCGCTGCATACATGAGGTACGAACTAGCTAACAGATAAGGCAAAGTAAACACAGAGCAGTCTTTTTTTCCATTTAGGCAGCAAATTAATGCAGTTGTGGAGAACACAAGCTAGTCAGTATTAAGAAACAAAAGCGATGCACTCCCATAACCCAACATCCATCACCTATTACACACATTAGTCCCACATATACAGTAAATCTGGTTCTGACATGATTAGCACCTGACCTGTTATTGTTCCACTGTAGAGCTGAGGTGGCAAAGAAAGAAGAGCAGTTTGAGGGTAGTATGGTGTGTGTGGAAAGAAAACCGAAGTTCGACTCTGAGGCAGGACTTGTGCGTTACACTCTGCAAAGCTAACTGGTGACATCCTTAACCCTGGTTTCCAGGAATGTTAGGAGAGACTTTCCTGGACCCTGATTCCTGAGCCTTATTATCCACAAGGAGTGATTCTTGCAATCTAAAAAATAGCTGTTATCACCATGTAGTAAATAAGAGTTGTACAGCATACAGTTATTGAAATGAAATGCAAGAAAAATCAACTGGTTCTCATTTTGTCTAAAAATCATAACCTCTCATTGTATAACTGTACAAGTGCAGGGTTTTCCGTCCTATTTCTACAGGCAACGGGTACCCCCTCCTTCCCAAACCAAAGTAAAAGAAGTAGCAATGAGAGGTGGTTTATTCCCAATACTTTGTGTAAATTGGACAGTAAAGAATCCTATTGCACCAAAACCTACGTACACTAGCCGTTACTATTATTATTCCACAAAGACAACTCGTACTGTAGCAAAGAAAACGTCTGTAAGGAGAGAAGGACGCTGCATTCTGGAAATTCATCGGTCTTTATATTCTCCGTTCAACATTTCTATCCTTAAAGGAATTCCAAACTACGTCAGGCAGGTCATGAAAAATGTCAAAACAGGTGCCGCGTGAAATAAACACCCTTTGCTCACATATTGCTCTGTGATTTTAGAATTCTGCAATCACAAACAAAATGTTCCATATCAAAAACAAAATCAAAGGATTTTGTACAGCTAGGCTAACTGTTAAACAACAAATTATAGTCATTCCCATGTCAGCCTCCACCCCCTGTATCCAGTATAATGAAGGGACTACACAGCCATTCGAGGGAAGCCAAAAGCAGGTTGAGTGGGATGGGATTGAAGGGGGGGGGGGGGGGGGG
>CAKALU010069648.1:15419-57740 GCA_916700995.1 Hozukius guyotensis
GGTTATTCATGTGAGAGGTGTAATTAAACGTCCATTCCAATCCTTTCCATTTAAGTCAGTCAGTCCTTCCAGTGGGCAGACAGGGGGAGTGGAATTAGGCTTTCAAGGTGGGAGGAGGTCAGAGACACCCCCTTTAAGACCAGTGTTGAGACTGAAAACAATAAGTTAGCAGGAAACTTGTTGAGCTACCCAGCGAGACCACACTGGAGTTGACAAAGAGTCGTTAGTGGTGTTGCTCACAGGTCGACATGTTGTGGACCAAAAAAAGGGGCCGGACCAGGCTAGTTCAGGTAGCCACTTTAGGCAACAGTCCAAATCCTCCTTTTCCGTGAAGGTCTATGGTTCAGTCAGCTCTGGTGGTTTCCTTGAGAGCTTTTGCTTCAATCATCCTCTTTTCGAAAAAGTCTATATTTCATCATTGAGTCGTTTTTATCTTTCTATCTTTAAAGTCCATGCTGCCACTACGCGCTGTAGCATTTCTCCTCAACGTGCAACAGTTGGCTGGAAATGAGACAAGAAGAGGGACAGATGTTAGTGCCATTTTATTGTGTCTGGGAAAACTGAGGTTTCACATTTATTTTTACTTACAATGGTCAGTCACATGCACAAAAAGTAAAGGTGGAAAAAAATATTGATTCACCTATGTATCGCGATTCTTTTTTTTACGATTTTGAAATTGATTTTTTTAATGCCAGAATCGATATATTTGCTTCATTTGAGTCTATTCAGAGGTAGAATGAGGTAACCGCCGGTAAGAGCTAGCGACGGACTTGGCGAAGTTAGCGGAAGAATGCACGTGTGACTACGTTCGGTTTTCAAAATAACGTGTTAACAAAAGGAACTGTATATACAAAATACATATATGGAAATAAGATTGATTGGATTATACTCAGCAGTAGTTTAAAACATTACATGTCCCTTAAAATTTAATAGAAAATACCACTAATTTGTGAAGGGAAAAAATGAATAAATAATGCCTGATATATTTGACTTTCAGTACATCTCTGACTACATACATGCTGAAAATAAAACATTTTTACTGTATTAATTTAGATATTTTCCAAAGTAAAAGTCCCTAGCAATGTATGATTACACTTTTCCCCATGGTCTAGTGTTAAAAAAAGTTAACAAAAATCGCAATAAATTGTAATATCGAATCACAATACTTGTAGAATCGCAATACTTAAAAATCGCAATACATATCGAATCGGCACCCAAGTATCGTGATAGTATCGAATCGCGAGATGGGCGAATCGTCCAAGCCCTAACAAAAAGACATACAGTACGAGTTTCAGTATAACAGACCATTTGGAGACTTCCCATTATACTATATAGATGTCAAAAAAGAAAAATACATTTCTGGAGATATGTCTCACCTGCATCACGATACCACACAGCGACAGCTCATACAGTCCTGACCGCTCTCATCAGGTGGGTTCAGCTTCCTCAGCTTATGCTGTCTGATCTCTCTAACCAGTGTGTAGAAGGCGTCCTCTACTCCCTGTAAACACATAGAAAGGTTACAGAAAGATCTGGGCACTTAACGACGGTCAATTATAAGTAGAGTGCACTGCATGCACCCCCTTATAACAGACAGCAAACCTCTCAGGTGTACTCGCCATTGAGAGGCCTGGCAACATCACCATGGCAACCCTGATCTTTCAGACGCCGTTAATCAAGAAATCATAATGACTTAAAAATAAGTAATTAACTTAGTTCTTTGCACACTCTTCTGTTTGAATGACAGACTTTCTGCGGGTTTTAATGATGAATGCGAGAGTCGGTATGTACCTACATAATGTGTGACAGTGAGTCAGAGACAGTGGGAGCTGTGTGGCGACTTGTCCTCATGGAGCCTTTCAAATACTGTAGCTCTGTTCTCTAGCCAAGGTAACCTGGCTATGAGTCATTGCCTGCGGCATAATAAAATGTTTCCAGCAACACAAATCACATCATACCGCGGGCCATTCACTGCTCTTCATGTGCATGAATACACGTAAAATGTGTGAAACTACAGCGCGCATACTAGAACACTGTCATTACTTGTTTACTACAGTATGATGCAGCTGAGGGGGACTTTAAATTTACATCAGAGTTTTGTGGAGGAAAAGGTTACATATCAATGAAATTTAAAGGTCCAGTGTGCAGGATTTAGTGCCATCTAGCGGTGAGATTGCAGATTGCAACCAACTGAATACACCTTTGTTCATTCCTCACTTTCCAGGAGTGCAGTAACATAATCTGCCAAGTGCAAAACCGCGGTAACGCCGTGGTATCCTTTTAGGACCTTTTCCTCACCTACTTTAGGAGCAACGAAATTCAGAAAAGGCCACTAATCCACTAGTTAATTGATTGCAAAGCAAAAGAATGAATGCTATATTCTACATATAAGCTTTTTACCGAAAATAATATATTCTGATTAGGGCTGTCAAAGTTAACGAATTTCTTTAATGCATTAACGCAACTTGCGATTTTTAGGTTGTAGCGGGCTCAGTTTTGAGAGTGAAGATACTGGCATTATGTGAAACTAGAGGAAGGAATCCTAAATAACGCTCCAAAGTTACGCTAAATTTTGTCGAGGAAAAACTGGCATGGCCATTTTCAAAGAAGTCCCTTGACCTCTGACCTCAAGAGATGTGAATGACAATCGGTTCTATGGGTACCCACGAGTCTCCCCTTTGCAGACATGCCCGCTTTATGATAATCACATGTAGTTTAGGGCAAGTCATAGTCAAGTCAGCACACTGACACACTGACAGCTGTTGTTGCCTGTTGATTTGATTTGAGCACATTTTTTATGCTAAATGCAGTACCTGTGAGGGTTTCTGTCATCGTTTTTTGTTGTAAATTGATTTCCAATAATAAATATATACAAGCAAGCATATATGCCCACTCCCATGTTGAAAAGAGTATTAAATATTTGACAAATTTCCCTTTAAGGTACATTTTGAACAGATAAAAAAATAATTTGCTGTTACATAAGTAGTTACTCCCCAACACTGACCTTCAGGTAACGTAAAAACGGAAAAGGCTCTCTCCAGAGCCAGTGTTAGGTTTGTCTGTTCTGGGCTAATGTAGAAACATGGCGGAGCAACATAGTGGACTCGCTCCCCATGTAGATATGAAGGGCTCATTCTAAGCTAACGAAAACACAATGATTATATTTCATTTCTGCCAGTAGCTCCCCATAAATCCTACACACTGGACCTTTAAAGGTAATGTTAAATACCAGAGATAGAAGGGGAGAGAAAGAAAAAGGGTTTTTCCATGGAAGTGCATGTATGGTGTTGAGGGTTTGTGCTTCTTGTTCACTCCCTACCTGTCGTGTTTTGGCAGAGGTCTCGATGTAAGGGATGCCGTAAGAGCGGGCGAGTTCCTGGGCTTGCCTTGTGTCCACCGTGCGTGCCGGGAGGTCACATTTGTTTCCCACGAGCACCATGGGAACGTCGTCTGAGTCCTTTACACGTTTAATCTGTTCTCTGTGAATTGCAGAACAAATACATTTCATTTAATTGTGAAACTTTGTCTGTTTCCGTAGCCTATACCCCAGCACTGCATTTAGTCACAGTGACATATCTCTTGCCTGGGATCCTCCCTGCTTCATAAACAACAGCAGCTCCACCACTGGAGGGCCAACCACCCAGGGAGCTCTAGGACCCTGAGGAAGAGCCAGGGCCCGCCGGTGCTGGGCTGTGCTGCACTGCTGAAGGAGGGAGGTGGAGAGTAAGGGAGGGAGGGGGAGGGATGGACAACAGGCAGACGGCGAACAGCATTACCTCATCACTACAGCAGCCAGCGCCAAACGCCAGGCAGCCAGGGGGAACTGAGTGAGAGGAGTGGGTCAGATCAATCTATCAGCTCAGCCCTTCTTCTCCCCTAAGTCACAGTACAGCAGGATGCATCCGCTAGCGTCAGCCCTGCCCATCTGCAGTCATCACTGCTAATGGTGTTTATGACCACAGTTGCTCTGAGTCTTGATGTCACAGCAGACATGTTTAGACCATGCTGTATATATGTGGGTGAGGCAGGTATCTCAAGTCTAACAGGCATATTATAAATTACAGCAAACACTAAAAGAAGATATAATCAACTTGGTGCATTCGGTATAATACTGCTGCGTGGTTCTAATTAAAAAGGGGAACAAAAATCAAGATGCACTGCCCAGTTTTAAGCAGGTACCATGCCAGTATGTGCCAACAGTGGAGCGGAAGTTTTGCAAAAATGCCTCAGACTATTTCTGTCGCTAAAATAGACAACAGCTCTTTAAATAACTCAACAGCTCTAACCGGGACACCACCTATTCTAGCATCCAACCAAGGATCCATGCGTGCTTTCACAAGTTACACAACGGTTTTACACAGTGGTACCAGCAGTTGTGTTAAAACCGGGCCCAAAAAAAACGAAGCTGGGCTGCAATGGCACCGAGCCAAACAAATGTGTGTGTAAGAGAAACTCTGCAAATCTGTAGATGAGGTGTTAAAGTTAATATGCAGCCTCTTTTACTCGCACCGTGCAACACTGGCAAGTGGGTGTCTAATGTGATGAGAAAGACAAAATGTGGCAAAGAGAGAGAGCACTGTCATCTCCAGCTGAATCTCTCTCCCCCCCTCCCTCGCTTTCTCCTTCCCTGTCCTTGAAAGTGCTACCTCTCCCTGCTCCTCTAATTGAGTCAGGATCGATTTCATTGGCATCGTGCTGTAATCCTCCAGTTGGGGGCTAAGCTTTCTTTAGCCGTGTTAAACGCTACAGCATGACATCACCCAACTACTGCAGAGAGCTGGCACACATACGTATACACACCCCTCCCTATCCAGACCCCGTGGGAGTCCCTGCAACACACACACTGCATATACAAATACACAAAACCTTAGAGGAGAACTAACAGAAATGATTTTGTGTCTGAACTCTGTGATCTGACCAGTAAATACACATGTTCACATCTGCAACAACAGATCTCACAATGTTCAATATCAATGCCCCTGCATCCCTAAACCCTCTTTTTCTTTGCCTCACTCTTACACACACACACCTGTACTGGTGAATGTCCTCGAAAGACTTGGTGTTGTTGATGGCGAAGACGCAGAGGAAACCCTCCCCTGTCCTCATGTACTGATCCCTCATGGCGCTGTACTCCTCCTGACCTGCAGTGTCCAGGATGTCCAGCAGGCAGGTCTCCCCGTCAATCACAACCTGTTTCCTGTACGAGTCCTGCAGAAAAAAAAGGGAGATAGTCCAACATTTAGAGAGGTGGTAAAAAATGTGTGAGTGAGCAACATGGAACAAAAAGTCAGACACAAAACGATGGTTCAGGTGGAATTTGAGGCAACTGTCCTTGGCCAGTGCTAAGCAGCATGTCCACGAATAAAACACACAGAGATATGATGTTGATTGAATGTGTATCAACTGGTATCTGTTATTAATTCCCTGTCCACTTCTGGGTCAAATGCACATCTATAGAGATCAGTGGAGCAGGGCATCGGAGCCAATGTTTGGCCTTCCAACACGCAGCCACAAAAACATGGAGTGCCGTCCCTTTGTTTGTTAGAGCATAGGGGCCAGGAATGCAAATACACAAAAAGGACATTGTCTGGCCAGAGGCAGGCGTGGTGAGAAAGAGAGGGAGAGAGAGTGGAGACAGAGAGTAGAGAAAAAAAGAGAGGAGAAAACATTCTCACTTGCAATATTTGCAATCTTTTTTTTCAGTGTCTTGTTTTCATGAAAATATAAGAATTACAGATGGAAGACATATTTTTTCTTAGAAATAAATTAGGAATTTCTTCCAAGCCTGATCGTTTGGAGAACTGCCACAGACTTTGATTAATTAAATTAAATTAACTTGATTTAGACTGAGCTGTCGTCTCGGTAGAGTCCAGACAATGTTGTTCAGCAGTGACTGTTGGATTGGACCATAGACTGTTACCAAGAAGTTGACGTAGTCACCGTGATGTCACCCATTGTGTCAGCTAATGGGGATCCTAATAAACTAAACTAAACTAAAGCTCTTAAATACGTACAACTCCCAGAACGGACACAATGTGGTAGCGACCTGTCAATCACTAGGTAGCCACGCCCTAAAGCATACCCTGCTTTATGGTCAATTTTACTCTAAATGGAACCATAATTTACTAAATAAACATCATGCTGTATTGAAGAAGACTTGAAACTAGTGATTCAGACCATAAACTCATGTTTACAATGTTTACTGAGGTAATAAATCAAGTGAGAAGTAGGGTCATTTTCTCATTGACTTCTATACAATCAGACTTCTTTTTGCAACCAGAGGAGTCGCCCCCTGCTGGCTATTAGAGAGAATGCAAGTTCAAGGCACTTCAGCATTGGCTTCACTTTTCAAACCGAAGGTTGCCGCCTGGATTGGACATTTGTATAAAACATGTAGATTAATGCATGCACTTCTACCACATAAAGTGTAAATGTGGTTTACAACGACACTACAATTTAAGGGGGAGCTGGAAATAATTCATTTTTTAACAATACGATCAACCCTCGTCTACCGTCCCCACCCCAACACCCAAGATGCCACCCACAAGAATAATGTGCAGAACATGCAGAAGAGAGTCATACCTCTATGGTGGGGTCATATTCATCCACAAAGTGGTTCTGGATGAGCTGGATGGTGAGTGCACTCTTGCCAACGCCTCCAGCTCCCACCACCACCAGCTTATACTCCGTCATCTTTGCCGCTGCTGCTCACCACACACACACCACTGCTGGAGAGAAGAAAAGAAGAAAGGTGCAGGTTAGCACCGACAGGTACACATTACCGGGTTAATTCGGACAGAACAACAGACATACACAGAGCTTTGACAAGCTATTGTCTGCCACTGGACTGTCATGTTGTGGTCCACAACCTTTGCTGCCCAGTGGTGAGAGACATCAGTGGTTTGTGTGTGTGTGTGTGTGTGTGTGTGGTGGGAGCTAAGGTTGAGACCCTCAAAGGGGAATGTGAAAAATGTGCTGAAGGTACTCAATGTTCCAATGCTCTCCCGCTCAGTGTGAGCAGCAGAAAGTCAGTGTGTATGAGAGGGAGCGCTAGGAGGGAGAAAAAGAAGGGGCATGACACCGGCAGACTCATCACTCAGGCTTCACATTACAGATGCCTACCTTTGAACCCAGGGTGACAAGACGCCAGAGCAAAAATGATCACATTTTTTAAAATCATAAAAATAGAGCAATGAGAAAAACACATACAAAAAATATTTCTTTCAAAAGGATCTGCACCTTTTTCTTTTCAACAGTCACTATTACTAACAAAGCAAGGCTACTGCTATGAACTGTTTGCTGGTTTGCCTTGCTGCTTCTTCCATAGGGATCAATCCATAGCAACAGAACGAGAGGCCTAAAAGAGGATTTTATGACTTCAGGTGTGCCTGCAGTTGTCCCCTGTGGACGCACTGAACCCACTTAAGAGGTCTAGTCGATGTAACAGGGCTGCCCCTGACTATAAATCAAGGCATGTTATTAAAGAAACATGTCGGCCTCTTGAGAAAACATAAGTGATATCCATTTTCTGTAGGCTAAAACTTACACGACACAGGTAAACATCACATTTACATGAATGTATGGATCTAAACGGTATCTGAAAGCAGAATAGGGAAAGTAAAGCAGTTCCAACATGGACGGGTAATATTTTAAGTTGGATGGACATGAAAAATTATGCTTGATCATCCCAAAAAATATTGGGAAATTTTTTCACCACCTTTGGATGTGAATTTGAAATTAACAGGGCAAAATTTAATCAAAACAGGCGTGGAAATCATTTAGTTGTGATGAGTATTTTCTATTAACTCAGGTCGAGATGTTGTAGTGAAGAACAACTAACACGGATTTTACCAGAAAGACAAGGCAAGCTCAAAAAATGTGTGTGAATTTGCAGAAAATGCCAAATATGCTATCACAATGTCAACTATCGAGTCAGCTGGAACCACACATGTGGCCACACAAGGCAATACAAAGACACACACACACACACACACACACACACACACACACACAGATCCCCTGACATCACCACCACCCTTACAACACCGCTGGCCAGTGAAATTCCAGGCGTGTTGAGTCAACGCCGGGTAGCAAAAGTAGTCATATGGGTGTTTCCACTACACGCAGTGGCAAAGTGTGACTCAACTTATTGCAAATTTACCAAAAAATTACCAAATCTTATGACAGGGTTCCAGACTAACTTTTTACATTGGTTGCACTGGTGCGTCTAACTTTTTTTCATTTAGGTGCACCAATACAATAAGTGACGGTGCACCCAAAATTTTTCACCAGCCGCAATAGTACCTTTTAACCGTTTTGTCAGTTCCCATAGGCCTACATTAAGGATGTCACAATACCAGACATTTTGTAGTCGATAGAAATACCAGTGAAATTCCACGATTCTCTACCAATTCGATACCACAGTAAAAAAACAGAAGTAAAACAATAAACCCCATGTACTTCAAAATCCACTCCCTTATTACCGTTTGCATACTGGTTTTTGTTAGGAAGTATAACAGGTCATAATTCCCTCTCTATTATCTATTTAATATTGCTCTGAAAACATCTCCTTCAAACAACTGGATTTATTCAAGTTTCTCGCCAAACATTTTACAAGACACTTGAACGTATCATGATAATGCCCAATTTCATTTTTACTGAATAGAGCCTACAGTCTACCTACGGTACCGTCAGGTATCCACATGTTTACATATTACGTTGGTATAAGCGTAACGTAATGTGTGCGTAGCGAGTGAGTGGTCGAGTGACAGATGCTGACAGTGACAGTGATGCGCTACGAGCAGATCAGCTGTTTGGCGATCATCGGAGCAGAGAACACACACACACACTCATTTTTTGCACTCTCCCCTTTTGAAATGAATCGGGCGCAGTGTTTAGGATTAGGCATTTTACGGGGACCGGGGAGACAGGTGGTGAAGCGGTTACCTCCGCTGGTGATGCCGATCTGAGCTGGGCCGTTCAGAGCCAGGAACAGGTGTAATGGGCACTACAGCAATTTTCTTGACGAAAAACAATCAATAGTTCTCTTCATTTTTAATTACCGGTATGTTTTATGGTTGTGATGTTGCTTGAGTACAGGGCGCGGTTTCATACACACACACACACACACACACACACACACACACAGACAGACCTGCTAAATATGAGGCGCACTGGTGTGACCAAGGAAAATATTTTGTCGCACTCCACAGATTTATGGTATATGCATCGCAACCACAGGAGCCTCCCGTTGTTATAGTTTCAGTTTGACATCATGAAGACAACAATGAGTGGTCAGGTGATGATGTCATCTCTGAGCTCAGAGGAAAATCACTGGAAGTTCCACTTTCTGTTTGACAGTCATGACCCAAAACTCGACTTCAGACATTTTTACGCATTTATACTTTGAACTGAATTGTACAGCGTCATTGCCATTTTCAACACAAACTTACAGTAAAGACATCTGAATCATATTATTCCCTGTTAAGACACTGTTGTCGACATCCGCACCACCCAGAGCAGCCTTAAATTTCTCTTCCTCAAAAGTAGTCTGTCTCATGTCTCGTAGTTCAGAGTAAAATAAAGGTCACGTGGGGTTAAACATCTGTGCCTGTTCATCGACGGTGTCTCACTTTGCTGAGCGTTCCTTAAGTGAGCTCAAGAAGAAAATCACTAACCTGCCCCACCTGCTAGAGAGTGCAATCAATCTGTCAGGATTTCATGAGCACCACGGGTCACATATGCTGTTTTACCGTCTCCAGGGCACCAACTGTCATCTCTAACATAAAATGCACTCCGTGTAGCTCTGTTAACGCAAACCCCTTGATCGCTACAGAGCAGTGAACATCAGCGCTTCAGCCAGGCCTCACCCTCTCTCTTGTGCTTTATCTCCCGAGGGAGCACAAACACAGCTGGAGTGAATCTTCAACTCAACTTGGGGTAACAGGTGACATGAACACAGCTTCTTCTGGACGGTTTAATGAGAGAACAACATGCAAAGCATCCAAAGAAAACTAAACTTGCCGATTCAGGCATGGGGAGTCAAGAGTAACAGACGTGCACCTCAGTAAAAACGTTATTTGTGCCTGAGATGTGTGACTGCGCTGAGGATTAGCCATGACTAAGATCGGCTCACTGATGTTAATGATTGACAGAGAAGCGGACTTGCTAACTGAAGACACATCCATTTAGCTGCTCTCATTCAATCCCACAGACACACACACACATGTTCCTGCAACGCATCCTTGATCCCGTATCGCCTTAATGGAACAGGTAGCTCTGAATACCGTCACCAATGTCAACAACTGCCTCCTTGTAAAAAAAACACCCTCGCTGCTATAATTCTCAAGCACAACAGGAAGGGAATTATACTGAATCTTCAACCTTGTGGCCAAACATTTAGCTTCCTTTTCCCTTACTGTAAATAAATCAACCTGGTACACAGTGCAGCCCACCCTGGCTGAAGTACAGAGGCAGTGGCAGAGCCGCAGAGCCAGACTCCTCGCTGCTCGCAGCCTCCTTTAACCAAATAAACAGCAGCTGGGCAGAGAGACTTGTGCAAGGCAGACAGACGCTGGAACACCTTTGGTCACTGAAGGCTACGAGCTCAAGACAGGGTGAGAGTTCACATCAGAGGTAGTTTAATATGATGGACACAGCATGGACACAAAGTTAGGGCTGTCTTCCATCAAAGATATTATTAGTCGACTAATAATCATACAATTTTGTCGACTAATTGTTTAGTTGATTTAATTGACAGATCTGTAAAACTGAGTTTCTCCACAAAGAATCACACAATCAACCACATCTTGTATTTACCAGAGATGTGCTCATAAGTTTCTTGGAAATTAGTCATTCAGCATGAAAAAAGCATTAAAAAATGAGTAATCGACTAAAGAAATCTTAGGCGACTAAGACCAAAATGACCGATTAGTCGACTAAGAGGGGGCAGCCCTGCACAAGATAAAAGGATAAACTATAGATTGTTCATTGGGATTAGAGAAAGCGGACTTTCAGGGGATGACGAAGGAGTAATAAAATTGGCCGTCTTGGTTCGAACTACGG
The DNA here is from genome assembly GCA_916700995.1 of Hozukius guyotensis. Classification (NCBI taxonomy): domain Eukaryota; kingdom Metazoa; phylum Chordata; class Actinopteri; order Perciformes; family Sebastidae; genus Hozukius; species Hozukius guyotensis. The sequence goes on from CAKALU010069648.1 coordinate 26,484, forward strand.
AGCCTCTGTGTTGTTGTTTTATATAAATAGGCGCAACTCAACCCGCTCCCCACGTGATTGGTTGATGACTTTATTCACGGTGGGAAAGCTCAAAAAATCTACCTCGTTCTGAAAGAATGTGCGTTGCTTTTTCGCCACGCAATATTCACGTTCTGGGGGAAAGTATTCTTGACAAAAAATATATTGACGTGCGAATTAATCACAAGAATAAAAAAAACGCCTCCAGTGTAAAGGCCTTTAAACTTTAAAATATCCCACTCAGTAGATCTCTCTCACGTCTTGCATCAATTTAACAAAAACGTTTGTTAATGTTATGTTTTTAAGTTGAATAACAAAAATCGGCTGATATATTGTTACCAGATTTTTTAAAACTCTGAAATATCAATATCGGTATCAGCTTCAAGAACCTAGTATTGGTCTGACCTTACATCAATGAACAATTTCACTTGATAAATGGCTTTTATAATTATCAAAAATCAAAATTAGGCTAATGATAAATCATTTTTTGTTGGTACGTTTAACACTAGCATGGATTACATAAATATTTGTGAGATTAATCTGTACAATAAGTAATAATTACTGCTTAATCAGATCTTCCCAATCCTTCCCAAGCATACACACCTACCCCAAACTTTACTCACACATTAAAGTTCAATGCCTGCATCACTAGAATGTCAAAGTAATGATAACTGCTCCTCATAACAAACATGCATTTTAATAACCAGTACAGATCAAAATGCACCAAAACTTAAATCCTTAATAGAAGCCTTTTCTATATTGTTTATGAACTTTTATGCCAATAACGTGCACTGAATTGAACTGATGAGATGGAAAATGTAGGACACACACAAATAAACACAAAAGAGATTGACACCTGCGCTCTCTCACACACCCACAGCTCTCCAGATTCTGACACGGTTGGTTGCCGCATTTCTTCTACATAACCAGATCTCAAGTGTACACCTGCCAGACGATTGAAATTTACAGCCTGAAATGCAAATTCAACACACCCGCGCCCGCTACCGGGAGACTGGAGGAAGGAAAACAGACAGCCGTGCCATCTCTTCTCAAACTAGGCCAAGTCAGCAGCTGATTAATAATCCACACATACATATGGAGATGAATAGAGAAATTAATCATTGATAGTGATGCTGTCGCTTTCTCAGAGCCACTTGTTGTCAGTAGGGGCTCACACAGAGCTGGTCTTTGTGCAGATAGAGAGGAGGCCGCTGGAGATCACAGTCGTCAGTGCACGGCTGCACGCATCAATCTTTTTACATATTTCATCTGCACATGGGGACGGATGAAGCATGAAAACTTAGTCTTAATTTTCTTTAATTTTTTTTTTTAATTCTCTACACACAGATGGTTATCCTGCCCCTATAGCGGTGTCATGCCCTTGTCTGCTGGCCTGATTTTCATATTTTACAGTAATTACTGTCAGAGCATGGCCACATTTGCAAACGCACACCTGTAAAAACATGCGTACAACCACGACGAGGCAGGGCAACGTCCGACTTTTCATACAATGTACATATCTGACAGCAGTGTGACTTGTACTAACAAATCAGCTCATCAGTGGTGAACAGAGCAAGCTTCCTGCTTCCACTGTTCACATACATGACTGAGACAGACAGACTATAGCCGCCCGCCGCTGTGTCATCTACAAGTTGGTGACCTATTCCTTTCCCCAAAATCTTTCTATAGCTGTTCCCTTTTTGATCAAGGAGCACTATACAGTATGTCTGTGTTTAAGGTTATTTATAGCTCGCCACCTCCAGCCTGGGAAAATTAACAGTTCGTTTTGAAACCCTAGAGCCCCGCCTGGACCAGGAGGATAATCTTACATGACAGCTTACGGAGGGTGCGAGTACAGAGAAGCGAGAGGGGTGATGGGAGGAGAGCGGCTGAGGGCGAGGAAGGGAGGGAGAGGGGCTACTCTTACTATATGCCAAGGGCGCAGGAGGGAGGGGGTCGACCCGGAAAAATGTATAAAGAAATCAATAATAAAAATGCTCAACATTCTCCAGCTTTTTCCCAGCTAATTCAGCTGCATGGCTCTGATAACTACAGTCAATAAACATCTCTTCACTTTTTCTATAACCTGGAAAACAACTCCATCACTTCAAAACACAATATGGAGGGCACATGAATGGCCGTCTTCCTCAACATGCATTCTGCTCTCCATTAAAGTTCTTAATTGGTTAAAGGATCCATACTGGCAGAGCCACAAGCCCACTGCAGAGATAATAGATTTTTAATGGAGCAATGATGGTAAGGAGACCCTCTCTAGGGAGGTATCACGGTCGAATACTGAGACTCCAAGACCCATCCTAGAGCCTCGATAGCCCACCGCACCCTCCCACTCTGCTCTGCTCTCCAATGACATCATTCTCCAAAACGGCATCCAAACATAAGTGTTGACCGGCAGCTGAGGAATCACTATTCTGCTCTCTGAGGCCAATGAAACACAAGTAGGTGATGACTTTACGCGATTCTTATGAAGTCTATCAACTCAGAGATAAATCTAGTGATAACCATTGGAAACAGCACTATCCATTTAAGTCCTCCTCTAGGGTAGGAAGCCAGAGAAAATACCAAAAACTTGAATGAAACTATAATTTTGCTCAAAGAGAATCCTAAAGAGAAAATCCTTTAATAAACAATTCCTCCTCCTCCCCACATGTTCTCCCTTACAAACATTTATATTAAGAGTTTCTGCGTGCATCTGTGTGTATGTGTGCATGCTTAAACAAGCTGCTCTTAAAGGCACTGGAGTCCAAGTGACCTTTTCCCCACTGGGTCATCCTTTCAGCTTGTCGGGTTGGGTGAGATGGTGGAGGCAGCAGCGGAGATGAAAAGGCCAGCTGACCTCCACACAAAGGCCTGCCAGTTAGAGGAGCCGTGGGGCTTATCATCAGACACCAAACACCCTGAAACTCATCAGTGCTCTTTTTTTTTTTTTTTCCCAATCAGAGATATCTTGTCCAGTTGTTTTAGCTTGTGAGTGCATGTGAAAGCACTGCACAGAAAGCATATTGTGGGTCACATAAACTAAGCTGCCGGTCAACCCCTAGAAGATCCCACAAAATGTTTTGTCAGTTCTCCAACCAATCCCCCCGACCTAGAGACTTAGTAACAATATCAAGTCAGGAATATGACAGTACTTAAAGTGTCAATAGACAAACTTTTTGCTTTAAATTATCATTTTTAAGTAAATGTTGATTGCACAATGCGTTGGCTGTAGAATAATGACACCATCGGCGTTTAGATTGGTTCCCTATAAGCCTCACTTTCACTATGCAATTCTTTCTATGATCTCCCGGGAAAATGAAGGCTCGATTAACACAAAGGAAGTGCGTCAACCATTTCGAAACCAAAACAGGAAGAGGATAGTGCTTTTGTTTTCCCCGTGGATTTATAATAAAACCTGGATGCCGCTCAGCCTTGCTTCCAATTTTTTTCCAATGGTCACTCGCGGTATTTCAGCGAAAAATCCCCCTGCTGCCCAAAAAGGCATTTTCCCCATAGACCACCACTGTAAAAGAGACATCTGTAAAACTGTTGACAGGACAACTTGAACTGCAAACAAGGTAAATTATGACTCTTTCTATTATGATTTTTTGATCCGTGGAGGTTTTATATTTGTAAAACTTTTACAACTTATAAAAGGTATTTAAAAATCGGTTACGTCATCACAATGTAAAGTCTATGGGCTGTGCGGGAACTCGTGGGTGGGGCCAGGAGAAACACTGCTGCGCATATTCAGTGGGCTGCATACCCCCGTAGCTAAAAAACTTCTTGGTGTATATGCCGGGCGAGCAATTCTTATAGGAATGAATGGGCGCAATCTTGGGGTCCGGTATCCAGTTCTTAGAATACATCCATGATTTTCCCCGGTAGCTATCCCTAACCAAAGACTGAATCAATGAAAGTACTTTGCAGTTACTATCCCCAGTAGTGGGAATGGTGGACAGTGGAACAACCGAAGTAAATGTGGAAAACAAAATGCAGTGTGGCCTGTGTGTTGTTGGTAGTTGTTAGGCTCAGAGGAAAATGCAAAGCTATCCGGTTGTCTTTGTTACAGCAGCGCCAACAGTAATACCACTTGTAAACGCTAGGGGGAGAAAAGTTGTCACTCAAATATAATTTTTTTTAAATATGCCTACAAAAGTATACACAAGAGCATATCCTGATTCATCTTTAAGTCTCAACTGACACTAGTTATTTAAACCATCCAGATAAAAGCTGCATGAGAAGTTGTCATTTGTAAATTCTTGGTATCCAGAAGAATCACACTTATTTTGGCAAGCAGCGGGGCACCACCCAGGCTACAGCTGTTCAGAGAAAGGGACAGGAGATTAACATCACACCTCTATCACTGGCTGGACTATCTCCAGCTGTTTTCCAGCTGCCTGAATTCTTGCCTTCACTCTGAACGACGCTGATGTCAAATTCACACGACCAACACTGGACCTCCGTAATAAAAACCCATGTACTGCGGCCTATATTATGATGGAAAAACTATACAGTTGTTACATGGTACTCATTTATAACGTTTTGGTCAGCAGCAGTGATGTTGTGGTGGATAAAAAGATGAGACGTGAACAGACGTGTCAGCTACAATTAGGGTGTAAGAAAATATCGATACACATGAGTATTGGGATATTATGTTTTGCGATACTGTAAATCTGATGGCCCGCCAGCTGACCTGGCCGCTATTCTGTCTTTCGGAGGTTGTAGTGGTAACTTCCATGTCGAAAAGGAGGATAACTGACGCAACAAATTTATGTTAAATTTTGGCGAGGAAAAACTGGCATGGCCTTTTTCAAAGGGATCCCTTGACCTCTGACCTCAAGATATGTGAATGAGAATGGGTTCTATGGGTACCCACGAGTCTCCCCTTTACAGACATGCCCACTTTATGATAATTTCCGACAGTTTTGGGCAAAAACAATGCCGTTTTTTGCATGCAGTATAAATGTGTTATCTTCGCCTATTCTAAAAATGATGTGTTTTAATATTTCTGCATAATGGGGTCCCTAAACAGTCTTCGAATTGCATAATAATGCATAAATTGGGTATCACTGGAAAGCTGAGACTCTTGTGGATCCAATGAGGGATCCTAATTTTATTTATGTGTGATGATGTTAGTCCCCATAGTAGCCATTTCATATATTGACTTTTTTTTACTCAGATGGTGGTGTGTCTTTATACTATGACAGCTTTCCTAAAATTAGATTTTATACATACAATAATATCGCCTTGCTTACAGTATCGCAATATGTTGAATCGTTACCCCTGTATCGTGATACGTATCGTATCGGCAGATTCTTGCCAATACACGGCCCTAGTTACAATCATAGGCCAAAAAAGCCAACAATACACAAAAGTGAAACACTTTGCACTAACTTAAAGTGGGAATAGGCTGAAAGTTATTGGCATCATTGGGCAAGAATTCCGTAATAACCTTTCAGCATATTATAATTCAAGTGTTCTGAGAGAAAACTAGACTCCCGCACCTCCCCATGGCTCTGTTTTCAGGCTTTAGAAAATCTAGCCCATGACGGGAGACTTTGGCCAATCACAGGTCAGAGAGAGAGCGTTCCTATTGAGTGTTCCCATTGAGCGTTCCTATTGGCTGTGCTCTGGCTGGTGAGCGGTGCTTGGTATTTCTTCAAATTGATCTCAACATGGCTTCCGGGTCACAAACTTTCTCATTTACAGCTAAACAGTACACACAGTACATAGTTACAGATTACCTGTCTCATGCACTACTGTCAGGATATAGTGACCGTTTAATAAAAATAACTTAATTTAATCTAGGGATGTCACGAGAACTGAACTTCGGTACCAACTCGGTACCAAAATTAAAAAAATGTGACGGTACTCGTTTTCTTCGGTACCAGAGGTACCGAACGATGCCTGTAATGGTCATTTGGTACCGGAGCGGAGGTACTGGAAATGCAATTCTTACGGATCTAATGGGGGCAGTTTACGCAACAAGTGTTCTCATCTGCCGTGAAATGAAGGAAGAAGAAGAACACCGTAACAGCACGGAAAAAAACAACAACACAAGACGTGAAAGATGGCAGCTGCTGCAGCGCTACCTCCGCCTCAACTCGTTGAGAAAACAAATAGCAAGAGTCGGGTATGGAAGTACTTTGCATTCGAGGCGAATTTACAAGGAGTAATAGTACATTCGCAAAAACCAGTATGTGGTGGAGTAATGGTGCCGTCGTACTTTTCTTTCCAAAGGAGGAAATACTTCCAATTTAGCAAAGCACCTCAAAGACAGACATCCAGACAATATTGTTTGTTTTAAATAATTGAAGGCTACATGCCACTGTTCTGTTTTGCAATGTTAATAGACGTTTCTTTTTATTTATTACTTAAAGGCTACATGCCTCTGTTTTTTGTAATGTTCAAATGTTTTAAATAAAGGAGTGCGTGTTGAATTACATGGGATTTATTGTTTTTTTTTAGTTTTTTTAGCGTGGTACCAAAATGGTATCGAGAATCGTGTAAATTCACTGGTATTGGTATCGACTACTAGATTTCTGGCACCGTGACATCCCTAATTTAATCATATTTGCTCCATCTCTACCCTTCTGCAGCTTTAAATGTTACTACAGTACCACTCTGTATGATGAACACAATGAATTCTGCCAAAGACTTCAACATCAGTTTGGGTAAATTGTTTTCAGCCCATATGAGTGATGATCCAATTAAACATTAGTGCTGTCTTCTTTGCCATCTTTTGAATTTACTAAACAGACAGCTTCCAGAGTAGAAATAATCCCAAATCAGATGTTCTGGCTATAAAATGCCTTTTACATGCGATTTATTGTTGTTTTTTTTAACCGTGGTACCGAATTGGTATCGAGAATCGTGTAAATTCACTGGTATTGGTATCGACTACTAGATTTCTGGTACCCTGACATCCCTAGTCAGGATATAGTGACCGTTTAATAAAAATAATTTAATCATATTTGCTCCATCTCTACCCTTCTGCAGCTTTAAATGTTACTACAGTACCACTCTGTATGATGAATACAATGCCAAAGACTTCAACATCAGTTTGGGTAAATTGTTTTCAGCCCATATGAGAGATGATCCAATTAAACATTAGTGCCATCTTTTGAATTCAGAATCCAGAGTAGAAATAATCCCAAATCAGATGTTCTGGCTCTAAAATGCCTTGTAATGGAATCTAACTTCCGCAGTGATACATCCAGTTTTGACTCAGTGTGACGGGGCGTCACCCTGAACGTTACTTGACTGTGTGGCCACTATCGGCTGCAACATTGTATCTACATTGGAACAAAAATACAGTACAGGCGACGCAAAGTAAATCCCCTACTATTGCCACTATGTAACGTTACATTAGCATGCCTTTTGGTTTCTTTTTCAAAGGTAGAAGGATGGGGGAAATCCACCGCGGTGTAATGTTATTCCTCTTTATCTATAACCAAGTTACAACACCCCAACTCAAGGGACAATTCACATATTAGTGATAGCTTTAGCTAACATATTTTAACTGTGGACCCCCAAAAAAAACAGATTTTTAAAGCGGTACCATTAGACAAAAACAGCCCCTGTCGACATATTTGGGACACAGGAATGTGCAGTGCATACTTACAACCAAGCAGAGGTCTAATTAGCGACAACAGCGACCGTTTTCGTCTAGAAGAAGAAGAAGAAGAAGAGGAAAAAATCTTCCAACTCTGTGTTGCCTCTCAGAGGGAAACAAAATGTTCTTGGTCTGCTTCCCACCAGTCTTCAGAGATATCTGCACCTTATTCTGTCCGATAAAAGTGTTTAATTTTCAGTAGCTAAAAATGCACCAAGGCATTCATTGGTTCTGGGTAAAAAAATGAGCCCCGCGTTGAACAATGTGCTTCCACAGAGAGAGAGAGAGAGAGAGAGAGAGAGAGAGAGAGAGAGAGAGAGAGGAGGATGAGGAGTGTCGAGCCCACGCCCAGCTCTCTATCAAACATAGAACCGCCCCGGTTACCATGCATGTTATTGCTGCATTCACTGACTGTGGGAAACATGGACACTCCGTTGGTGATGACCTGACTCCTTAGAGTCTATGCAACTTAAAGTGGCAGTAGTAGGTAGTAGTATATTTTTGGCATCTCTGGTGCAAAAAAAGCCATAATAACCTTTCAGCATATTGTAATTCTGACTGGTCTGTGAGAGTATCAGAGTCAAACACTAACTGCAAGTGGAGGTTTCAAATTCTACTTGAGTCAAAGTACTCGACTTTAGTTGAGATTTTTAATTATCACACATTGGAGAAGATTTAAAAAAATGTAAGCTACTCTAATGGATTAAATGAGTTCTGCAATGAGGTCGTACATTGTGAAGAATCCACAGATAATGATCTGACTCTGTAGCCCCCCCTCAGCTCCACAGAGCACTTTGGCGTCTTTCAGCTGATTGTTTTGGTTCAACTGCCTGCAACTTTACTGTTTTGGTTCACTTTCACTGCGCTCATGAGCTTAAAGTGGCAGTAGGCAGAATGTTTTTGGCATCTCTGGGGCAAAAAAAAGCCATAATAACCTTTCAGCATATTGTAATTCAAATGGAAAGCTGAGACTCTTGTGGATCCAATGAGCCTAATTTTATTTATGTGTGATGATGTTAGTCCCCATAGTAGACATTTCATATATTGACTTTTTTTTACTCAGATGGTGGTGCGTCTTTATACTATGACAGTTTTCCTAAAATTAGATTTTATACACACAATACATCGCCTTGCTTACAGTATCGCAATATATTGAATCGTTACCCCCTGTATCATGATACGTATCGTATCGCCAGATTTACAATCATAGGCCAAAAACGCCAACAATACACAAAAGTGAAACACTTTGCACTAACTTAAAGTGGCAGTAGGCAGAACGTTTTTGGCATCTCTGGGCCAAAAAAGCCATAATAACCTTTCAGCATATTGTAATTCTGACTGGTCTGTGTGAGTGTCAGTGTCGAACAAAGTACTCAACCCCACTATCAGAGTCAAACACTAACTGCTAGTTGAGATTTTTAATCACACATTGGAGTAGACTTAAAAAATGTAAGCTACTCTAATGGATTAAATGAGTTCTGCAATGAGGTCGTACGTTGTGAAGAATCCACAGATAATGATCTGACTCTGTAGCCCCCCCTCAGCTCCACAGAGCACTTTGGTGTCTTTCAGCTGATTGTTTTGGTTCAACTGCCTGCAACTTTACTGTTTCGGTTCACTTTCACGGCACTCATGAGCTTAAAGCTTTAGTAGGCAGAATGTTTTTTACATCATTGGGCAAAAATTCCATAATAACCTTTCAGCACATTGTAATTCAAGTGTTCTGAGAGAAAACTAGACTTCTGCACCTCCTCATGGCTCTGTTTTCAGGTTTTAGAAAATCTGGCCCATGATGGAAGACTTTGACCAATCACAGGTCATTTCAGAGAGAGAGCGTTCCTATTGCACAACTGTCAGGATATAGTGACCATTTTATAAAAATAACTTTTTTTAATCATGTTTGAAAAATGTCTACTCACTTCAGCTTTAATCCAAGTTTAAAGCTGAAGTAGGCGAGATTGGAGCAAATATGATTAAAAAAAGTGAATTTTATAAAACGGTCGCTATATCGTGACAGCAGTACATGAAACAGGTAACCGGAAAAAAATCATGTGTCTCTGTGTCCTCTGGTGCTCCTAACGGCATCTGCAAGATTTCACTTACCAGAGGAAAACAAGCAGTAAGAGCTGATCTGAGGTCTGCTATCCAGCTGCCGTCTATGAGAGCCGGCTGTCAATCACTCGCGAACTCCGACCAAATGGTCAAACTAGGCCGCGCTGATCAAATATGAATCAATATTATGTTACGTTAATGCCTATTTCTCACCTCAAATGTTTTCAGAATCATCTTGTAGTGTACTGTGTAGCTGTAAAATGAGAAAGTTTGTGACGCCGCCGCCATTGTTAAATCTGGTGAAAGAACGCCAAGTTCCGGTCACATGACCGGAGCACAGCCAATAGGATCGCTCTCTCAATAAAATGACCTGTGATTGGTCAAAGTCTCCCGTCACGGGCTAGATTTTCTAAAGCCTGAAAACAGAGCCATGATGAGTAGTCTAGTTTTCTCTCAGAACACTTGAATTACAATATGCTGAAAGGTTATTAAGTAATTTTTGCCCAATGATGCCAAAACTATACTGCCATACTGCCACTTTAAGTGTCACTTAAACGTGAATCCCTGCAAATATTTGAATGCAGTGATGAAGGCCTGTTTTATTATTTGACTATAGAACCAGCAGTAGCCGTGATTTTAAAATACTGGGGTTTAGTCCACATTCCCCCGGTGCAACCCCACCCACCTGAGAAAACTAACCACCAACCAAACTTTTTTCTTTTTTTCTGAACATTTAAAAAACAAGCACAAATGTAAATTGGAATTGTATTTATATTTCCCCTGAATGTTATCTCGTTATGGCCTCGTTGTTGTATGATAAAGCTCTTGCTGTTTCCTGAGTGTGTATTGCACTAATTTGGAAATTGGGTTCCAACCCATATCAAAATGGATATCAGACTGTATGCCCTTAGAGAAAATTATGTATGTGTGAAAAACAGATACAATGTATTTTTAAGGATCTGATAGCCTTATATTGAATACATGGACACATTACCACTATCAAATGTGGACTCACTATAACCTTTAAACTGGCTCCAATGTAGGTCAATACTAACGTCCAGGTACAACGTTTGAGGTATCTTAGAGACGTATGTCATGACATAAGAATTGTGGGTTTTTATTTATTCATTATTTTTAAATGTAGTAGTACTAATAGTAGTAGTAGTAGGCCAGTAGTAGTAGTATTTATTTAATTATCAATATTATTGTTATTATTATTTATAGTATTATTGTTATTAATCATAATTTTATGATTTTATTTTTTACCTCTTTGTTCTTTGTTTCCTGTGTATTGCATTATATAGTATTATTAAGTTTTTAGTGGGAATAAGTTGTACTGTTCTTGTATATTTGAAAACTTTAAAATAAAGTATAAAAAGGCCCTCTCTTCACTGAAAAGCATGTACTTCTGGTGGAGAATATTAAATTCCTTGTAATCTGTTTGATTTAATTTATTTATGTCTAAAAACAGTCACATTTTAAGATATTTAGTCTATAAAACAAATCAGAATCAGCATTAAAAGCCCAACATTTGTAATATGTGTGAAATTTTAAAAAACAAGATTCCTAGATAAATGGCCTCAGTTTCCTTCATGATAGCTAGGGCTTGAGGAGCAGTTACATAGTTATTACCATTACTTAATATACTTTATAAACAATTAACCAGATTCTGCGGTATTTTTAAATTTTCACTCGTTGTTTGAACTTAAGAAACCAGTTATTATTTTCTTTCCCCCTCATAATAGTAGGCTTCATTGAAATAAAACATGAATTATGCCTACATGGATCCTCTTTATTTTGACACTGCATCAAAAAGTAGCTCTGTGCAACATGGTGTTTAATTTAGATAAACAGCCATTAAGAAACAAATATATTTTATTTTTATTTATTTATTTGCATATATATAAAACTGCACAAAATCCAGTCAATGAAAAAAACAAACAAGAAATGTGTCAGGAGAGGTCAAGAAGCCACAGGCTTATACAAAGGACCTCCCCCCAACCCCATGAGAAAAAAACTATAACAAAAAAGGAAGAAAGATCTAAACTAACATAATTTTAAAAATACAACAAAAGTTAAACAACAACAAGAAGTACACAAAATGTGCAGAAAAACCTAACCAAACCGTGGAAAACAATCCAATAAAAACAATGAAATACATACAAAAGAAACAGTACAGAAAAAAAAGAAAATGTATCTAAACATATCAAAAGATAATTAGACATCATGAATTAAATTGAATTATTAAATTAGTGTTGTAACAGATACACAGGAATGTGAAAGCTCACATTTCCAAAGGCTACAAAGAGCGTTTGAAGGCAGCACCAGACTAATGTAGGTGGTTACTGTTGTGGTAGTAGACACAGAGGTTTACAAATTAATCTTTGATAATAGTGGCATTAAAGGATAACTATTGGCTAAGCATTAACCTAAAGAGTTCCACTGTTACACGTGCACTACATATCCCAGGGTGCCACGGGGTCTCTCAGTGCCGTATCCAGGAAGTCGAATGTGGTTGTCAAGCAAACTTTTGCTTGTAAGCAAAGTGTCCTCAGTCTGCAAGATGTATAGATGTTTTTAGTCTGCAGTCTCCTGCAACAGGTAAATATATTCTATATAAAACTACTATATAATATTCCGTTTGTAGTAGATGTCGTTGGAATTAGCTTAGAGTGGAATATTATATATATATATATATATATGTCAACATTTAACCATAGCAGTTCAAGCTAGTTTGTTAGCTAGTTAGCTAACAAACTAGCTTGAACTGGTTAAATGTTGACCTCTTTGATAGAAATTCAAGCAAGGTGTACATGACACTTAATTTAAATCAATATCCTCCTCACAAACACTAACCATACACTTCCATGCAACACACACACACACACACTTGTCTTTTTTGATATATTTACTGTATTGTTATTGTTGTTATTATATATATCTTGTCCTAATTGTTTGTTATCACTATTATGTAGTCATATTATTTCTTTATATTAATCTTGTCTCTATAGGTGGAGGCTTCAGATAAGCCCAGTGGGTTTTCTGCCTCTTCCTGCACTTTATATTATTCATTTATTTATTTTTTGTTATGTTGTATAGCCTTAAATTGTGCAAAACAAATAAACAAATAAACACTTCCATATTGTTCATTTCAGGTATAGGTGAGAGATGAGTTGCTGTCATGGGTCTGTGCACCAGGAGGTCCGGCCTGGCACGGCACGGGTCCTAGTGACTGAGCTGAGTGGATCAGGCCAAATAAACCCAACTCCTGCCCCGAAACCGTGTGAGGACTCTGAAACAGCAGTGGAGCTTTACCTCTCTCCAGAGAAGCTGGTAAATTCAGTGTGTGCGCCTAAAAGATAGAGTCAGTGTTCATCCCACTGATACACCAAGTTCTCCATTGTCTTTATCTGATACATGTGGTTAGTCTAGATAGATATATAGATAGATAGATAGATAGATAGATAGATAGATAGATAGATAGTAACTTTATTAATCCCGAGGGAAATTCAAGTTTCCTGCATCACAGTTCCATAGTGCAAAACATGTTAGTAAAAAGGCAGTAAAAAAAGTTAGTAGTGCAAAGTACAAAAAAATATACCAGATATAAAAATACAAGGAGATGAAGAAAACTGTTAAAACTGAGTAAAGTGCAGGGTAACAGCTGTGATACACGACTATTTAAAAAAGTGAATATAGTGCAGAAGAGACTGTTAAAAGTGAGTATAGTGCATTACTATCTGTCCTGCAGACCGTCCTCCTTTGTCCCCCCCCCCCCTCCCTAGAGAGGTGTTGTACAGTTTGATGGCTCGGGGGACAAAGGATTTCCTGAGTCTGTCTGTGGAGCACTTGGGGTCTATGTGCATAATGGGCTTAAGTAAACCTCTATTATCTGAGATATCTGTTATTTTCATTTTAGTGTTCTTCACAGCAGTAATATAGAGGCATTTATGTAGCTGAATTCCAAGATGTTTGTGGAGAGACTGGTGTTGAAGGATAACATTACATATGTCAACATGAAGATTGAATTGAAAGAGGACAGATTATGCTTATTTTCAGGTGTATACTTGTATTCAGGGTTCCCACTAACTAGAACATGTTTACATGCTTTAATGTTCAAAAAACACTTTACTTTTCTGATACCGGCTCTGTTTGAGCTCCTGACATGTAGCTGATGTTCTTATCCAGATTAAAGAGGAACTATTATTATTATTTTCAGGTGGATACTTGTATTTTGGGTTTCTACTAGAACATGTTTACCTGCTTAAATGTTAAAAGAATACTTACTGCTGCAGCACCTCTTTTCACCCTCTGTCTGAAACGCTCTGTTTGAGCTGCTGTCCCCCCCCCTATCTTTCCGAAAAGCTAAGTCTGCTCGGATTGGTCAGCTGGCCCACTCTGTTGTGATTGGTCAATCAAACCAAACTCTTCGGACTCTGCTCCAGCTCCGCTCTAACTAGCTTTGTTTGAGTGTGTGCCAAACTAGCCGCTAGGCAGGTAATACGCAAAAGTGTTACTTTGTGACATCACCATGTTACTGAAGAAAAGGCGGGACATTTCAGGCAGTTCACAAGCAGTGTTTCTGTGGGCTTCGTACTGTAACTTTGCAGACCTTTTACATGCACAAAAACCTTTAACACACTAAAGGAAAGGGAAACAGAACAAAAGCATAATTGGTCCTCTTTAACATCTACTGTATATATCCTCCCTGTTTTATTATGTGTGTATTGTGATGAAACAAGTATGTCATTGCCCTCTCCTATGCCTGAGGAAGTGCTCTATGAGCAGTAACAACAGAAAAGGCAGCACAAGCTGTGCAGATTGCTGTTTCAAGGAGAGGTGGGCAGACAGAATTATTTCATATCACATGCTTCACATGAAAAGTCATAGGTATATGTCTAAGGTAAATATTGAATGATGAAACTATGTTGAGTAAAGACAAAATCCAGTTCAATATATGCTGTTAATTTCCGTCCCTCACAGGAATCGCTGTGCGGGACTCGGGATCTCTCTCAGGTGACCTCTCTGGAAATCTGCGTAGACACACAAGAAAACACACTGGGTAACTTTGGTAAGATATACAGTACATCAAGGCGTTTACAAACGTAAATCAACTATTTCAAACTATATTGCACTGGTACAAAGTTTGATGTGTACTCTGTAGGGGTTACTGTTTGAATTGGTTTTATTGTTTATATCTAGTGTTCCTTATGCGAACATGGCTACACACTCAGTAACTCCTATTGCATTTAAATACAGATTTTAATAAAACTGAAATACTGACATAAGGATTTTTACACTGTGTACAATGTTGATTCATAACAGATGCTTATTATGACCACATAGGCAATCACAAACCATAAAGACATTGTCATGACGCACACAACATATCCATACTAGATTTCCTCTCAGGTGTGCTAACCACAGTGCAGGATGACTGAGCTGATAATGGTGGAAGAACATCTTCATCATGCTCACCTTTGTCCTCAGAAAATTCTAGATTGCACAACGAGTGCAGGCATGACAGAGCAGCGTCTGTGCATGTGTGAGTCAACACGCCTGGCCTGCCACTGTTGGTGCTCTTCCTGTTAGCTAATTGAGGTCAAACGCCTGATGAGGTGAATGTGGAGTTGAACCAGGAGGCTAGTTTGAAACCCAGTAAATAATCACCCCGCTGTTACATGAAAGTGAGAGATCTTTGTTTATCTGATCATCTTACAGGTGCCAACTTGCCCAAGCTGGTGCAGCTCAAAATGAACAACAGCACGATCATGTCAGTAAGGTAAAGTTACATAACACCATCTTCTTGTTTTCTTCCTGCTTTGTATTATTGAAAAGCAACCTGTTCTCAGGAGAACACGCACGATCACACTCATATTATGTTGACATTACCTCATGGAATACTACAGATTCTCCAGAAGCTGCTAATACCGAAACCAAGAATGAAATATGGCGTTAAACAAAACTGAATTTGTGCTACTGATGTACGCTTCTTGTCGCTGTATGACCCAGTTCCTGTTTAGTTTATGTTTAGAAACAAAGCAAGCCGGTCCAGGTCTTTCCATAAAGAGAACTGTAATTTGACCTTGAGCAGTGATGGACACATGTGGATTACTGTCATGCTTCACGCTGGTCACATGTGTGCCAGAAGACACTCTTTAGCGAGAGGCCTTGGAGGTCATAAAAAGATAGTGCTTTGAAGCAGAATAGCAGGTCAGAAGTCACAGGGATGTGTACCTGCAGTGCAGGTGTAGGCCTCTACTCTGCTTCTGCCAAGGTTTTCCAACAGGAACTTGTAATACAATGTTTCTGTATGGAAGATGCATGTTGCTGCTTGTAAACCAGACACCGACAGATGTCTTGTTCAGTACAGTCTTGGAGCGAGATACACATGGAGAACAGGTTCACCCACCTGTCTCACAATAGGACACAGAGGGGTTTGTGGCATATCAGCTTTCAGATTCGTCCACTCGGACAGTCCCGGAAAAAAAAGAATACAGGAAATATGCGCAGTTTCTCCTGGATTATCCTACCAGCTTGATTGCAGCCACAGCTGTGTCATCACAATTGGATAGAAGAAAAGCAATAAACCACCAGGATGAGACACACACACATTATAAATTGTCCTCATAACAGGACAGGTGGAGAATTGTTACCCGAGAGACCGCTGAGGGATAAGAGAGTACAAACAGAAAGATAGGGAGCTGTCTGCTCCACCCCGAGAGGAGCAGAGCAGAGCCAGCCGGACGTGCACTGCCTCTGATAGCATTTCCTGCTCTGGGCTGTGGGAGCTGTAGTGGAGAGGGTGTTATTACGGGGTTGTAGATACACTGACTGAGACTCTGCTGGAAGGGTCAGAGCAGGGGTGTGCTGTTGAGACAAGCGAGAGGCACAGGAGAGGCCTGCATATTGGGGGAGAGAGAAGAGCTTCTAGCTTCAGTAGCCAAGGGACTATAGGGATAGCCTTTCCCATGATTCACTGTTGTGTAACTCCCTTCCCTGCCTCTAAATCAAGTTTTGTCTCCTTAGAGACCTGGGGACCACCCTCTCCCACCTGCAGGTGCTGTGGATGTCTCGCTGTTTTCTACATGACCTAGATGGCATTTCTACTTTATCCTCCCTCAAGGTTTGTAGGTTACAAATGGCTCTGTGTTGGGGTAAACATTAGAAGTGCCATGCTTTCCTAACTTCCAGGTTCCTAAATTTAGAATGAATTGTTCTTTTTCTTTATAATCACAAATGTGATGCTGCATAAAGTATGATGTACTTCTTTTTCCCTGATAATGGCCCTTGAGGCTAATTAGTTATAGATGATATCAATGAATATAAAATGAATGAATGTTGGGGAAATTGAATGACCGCTTTCTTAATGTAACGCAGTCAGAGATTAATATGAGTTGAACATAGCGTAACTCAAAAGTGATGTTGTAGTATGTATATGATAAATATGATGTACTGGATTTCAGACCCCAGGAAGACTAGCTGGTGCCATTGGCATCTGCTAATGGGGATCCTTTTAAATAAATAAATAAACAATCAAATAAATAAATAAATAAATAAATAAATAATCTGGCGACCTGTCCAGGGTGTACCCCGCCTTCGCCCAATGTCAGCTTGGATCGGCTCCAGACCCGAATATGGGTGAATTGTACTGAATATGATAAGCGGTTACAGATAATGGATGGATGGTTAAATAATCTCATTATTACTCGATGCTTTGGCAATATTGTCCTTGTTACACGCGTGCCAATAAAGCATATTGAATTGAATTGTATGTAGCTCAAAAGAAAAAAGAAAGAAATTCTTGGGCAAATTTCTCAAATTGTTTTTTAAATTTGTTTCTTAAATTTTAACCAAATTTCCATTTGTCATGTTGCACTGGTGATACATTTTCCCACGAGTCAAACAAACAGTACTGCAGATCATTTCCATATATATAAAGCAAATATTGAAAATTCCTAAGTAATGATGTTGTTGATTAGCGATCAGAGTTCTTGTGATCTTAAGATCCCTGTCTCTGAGATAGGAAGATACCATATCTGTCTTTCTGACTCCCTCTCCCTGTGTGCCTAACATGCTCCCCATTCTGTGTCCACAGTATTTCTGTATCACTGGCTCTGTCTGTGTTTAATTCATTTTCTGTCTGTTAGTTTTTTCAATTTAGTTTCTTTCCCCCTCTACTACGCTGTATGTATGTACATTCTCGCTCTGTTTCAGGAGTTGTACATGGCCTATAACAATGTGTCAGACCTGAGTCAGATTGGCATGCTGGAGAATCTGCAGCTGTTAGATCTGGAAGGGAATGACGTTGATGATCTAGTCCAGATTCAGTATCTTGGGTTGTGTGGCAAACTCCAGACGCTCACCCTGGAGGGAAACCCGGTCTGTGTGCGCCCATACCCCACCGCCATTCAGGTAGGGTAATGTTCTGCTAATGTTGTTTATGCCACAAAACAAAATATTGTTACATTTGTCGCCACCTGCAAAAAGAGTTGGCCCATGAATAAAGTAACATAGATTAGGTCAAACCTCAAATTTCCTTCATCAGACATATCTTCCTGTCCTTGTCGGGCTCCTTGTTTGTTCTTTGCGATTCAGCAGACATTTGACAAATAAGCATTGTTCCAAAAGGGAGTGTAGTGGAATTGGAGACATCAGGGAGAGCCAAAATTAGCTACAAAAGTCATGTATCCACCTGTACCGTATTTCTGATCAGCAATTGTGTCACCATCCAAGCATGATGATGCATTGATGATAATGCAAGGAGAATGTCTGGAGGTGTGTGTATTAACATGTTTTCTGTGCATATGTGTATAGACATGTAGCTGATGTTCTTATCCAGATTAAAGAGGACCTAGTGTGCTTATTTTCAGATGCATACTTGTATTTTGGATTTCTACTAGAACATGTTTACATGCTTTAATGTTCAAAAAACACTTTATTTTTCTCATACTGGCTGCAGCAGCACCTCTTTTCACCTCTGTCTGAAACGCTCTGTTTGAGCTCCTGCTCCACCCCCCTCCGAAAAGCCCAGTCTGCTCTGATTGGTCAGCTGGCCCACTCTGTTGTGATTGGTCGACCTAACCAAACTCTTCGGACTCTGCTCCAGCTCCGCTTTAACTAGCTTTGTTTGAGGGCCAAACGGTATTATGCAAACGTGTTACTTGGTGACATCACCATGTTACGGAAGAAAAGGCAGGACTTAGAGCAAGGCGTTTCAGGCGGTTCAGGAGCAGTGTTTCTGTGGGGGAGAGTAACTCCCGCTGGTGTGAACTTTGGGTTTTGTAACTTTGCAGAACTTTTACATGCACAAAAAACTATATAACACACTAAAGGATAGGGAAAAAGCACAATAGGTCCCCTTTGACATATAACAGCAGAATACACTTAAAATCCTGGATTAGTGCCACCTGAAGTAGCCAATACCACGTGGCGCAAGGGTCAGAGAGTCACTGCAATCTGGCAAAAGCTGTCGGTTGAAGCTGAATAAAAGCTTGAGCAAGGAGCCGGGCGGAGTTCCTCAAAAGAAAGTGTTTTATTCAGTTGATGTTGCAAAAGCCAACTTGCAAATGCAACTTGTGGTTGCGATGTAGGTATCATTCGGTTAGTTGTCTCTCCTGTGCTAGCAGGCTGTCAGCCCTCATGGCTTTGTCGGATAATGACCGAAATGTAATTAGCATGCGCTGAGACATGAAAGTATCTGTGTGATCTCACCGCTCTGTGTCTGGGTAGGATTACTAGATAGGATGCTGGGAGAGCAGGAGGCATCCAAATAATCAAACATAAGTCATCATGACACAGACAAAATGTTTTAATTCCGCAATACAGAGCTATTCCATCTCTTTGAAAACTGGCCAATACATTTTTTTATTTGGTGCGTAAAGCACCTCACCACGGACCTATTCAGTGATATAGCTGGATATACAAGGTAGAAGCTGCATTTCCACCTTCTGCTGATGCGAGACACACAGTGTGCTGTGAGTTTTTTGGGCCACTGTGAATGTGTTTATTTACACCCACCAGCAGAGCATTAATTAGGAAACTAGGGCAATGAGGGGAGATGCTGAGCTGAATATGCATTAGGCCTGCGCTTTGTAGGGACTGAGGGGTTCTCGGGTTTTCTCTCTTGCCAAGCTATCACTCCTCTTGCTCTCTCTCTTCCCATCAAACACACACACACATCCGCTCACTTCCTCTCACCCAGCCCTCATTCTCCTCCTCTTTTCTCTTTCGTTTCCTCTCTGCCAGCCCTTCACTCTCTTTTTCATTCACTGCATCTGTGTGGTTTGGTGAAGGGTAGGGGTGCCGAGCTCTAATTCGGTCGCTCAGCAGCTCAGTAATTTACTGGACTCTCTCTCTCTCTCTCTCTCTCTCTCTCTCTCAAAGAAGTTAAGTTCCACAGATGTCATAATGGTCAAAAAATGTGCAAAAAGATAGAGTGAACGTTAGCTAATATGCTTTACATTAATGTGATGCTAGTGATAGGGCTGCAACTAACGATTAGTTTCATTATCGATTAATCTGCTGACTTATTTTCTCAATTAATCGATCGGTCTATAAAATGTCAGAAAATAGTGAAAAATATCCATCCCAGTCCAAGGTGATGTCTTTAAATGTCTTGTTTTGTTTGTCCAAAACCAAGATATTCAGTTTAATATGATATAAACAGAGAAATCAGATAATCTCAATATTTGAGAGGCTGAAAACAGCATTTTCTGACATCTTTGTAGAATCAATTATGAAAATAGTTGGCAATTATTTTTCTGTCAATCGACTAATTGATTAGTCGACTAATCGTTGCAGCTCTAGCTAGTAACTATTGACGATTTAGAACTGTCCTATGTTTGGACTGCTAGAGTATCACTGATTTGGTTGACTGTATAAATCAATACTTTATTTTTTTTAATGATGACCTCCTGATGATCTCCTTTACAACAGTATAATGTAGCTATAATGGAATATAATTTAGATCACATGTGTAACAGTTACATTTGTTGGAGCCAACTGGAGAACCAAACATCAATAAGTGGATTAGTTAATGTCAAGCACAGATCTGAGTAGTCTGTTCATTAAATTAGTCTTTTATATAATTGTCACTGGAACATAAACTGAAACCACAGCAGGAATATGTGCATCACTTTCTTATAAAAGGCAGTCCTAAAAAACACTGTTACATAATGCACTCATGGCTTTTAGTACACTAAAGGCTACATGTCATAAAACAATGGATCAGCTCATTTGGTGTGCTGATGAAAGTCATTCAAGTGAAACAAAACAGTACGTGCAGCGTCTCACCTCTTAAACAGAATGAAAAGACAAAATATGAGTTAATGTCAACACCAGTTTCAAAACCGATGTCATTTACTGTGTGAACTGTAAGATGTTTTATATTACGTTTGACAGTTCACAGGCTACACCCATGAGACACCTGAATCTGTCACAAGTTACGATTTAGCATTTTTCCCACAATGCATCAATCGCTGCACATTTTTCCTCACAAAGTGCATGTCATTCAATATATCAGTCATGATATCTGAAACAGACAATTTCACATGGTTGTGTTGAGTATACAGTGTTACATACACTATTGTGCATACATTTAAGCCACAGTTTCTAACTAATATCACGGCCCATCCATCTTGTAACATTTTTGTCCCCTTTAATTGCCTCTTCAAACACCTGCCTGTCCTCTACATTCACTCTGTGCTTCCTCCCTTCTACCCAGACGGCGGACTATAGTTATCGGGCTGCAGTGAGGGAGTTGGTCCCTCAGCTGTGTTACCTAGACGATTTAAGGGTGGAGGAGGACGGGCTGAGCTGCAACAGCAACATGGGAGAGGACTGGGCCATTCTCCGAAACTCCATCAGAGACTGCAACTCCTCTCAGGCAGCTACTGAAGACGGTGTGTGTGTGTTGTGTTGAGTGATTCGATGCGGACCAGTTAATTACAGCTGTGTATTTAATGGGCCACTCACTTTTGTCTTTGTAGAGGAAACAGCAGACAGTGCATGTCCTTATAGCAGACCCGGCTCGGCCTGGCGCCC
The DNA here is from genome assembly GCA_916700995.1 of Hozukius guyotensis. Lineage (NCBI taxonomy): Eukaryota > Metazoa > Chordata > Actinopteri > Perciformes > Sebastidae > Hozukius > Hozukius guyotensis. The sequence continues at coordinate 48,214 of CAKALU010069648.1, forward strand.
TGCTTCCAGCCGCTCCTGCGTCCGGCCCCTCTCGTCAGCAGGCTCCAGACCCCACACCGGCTCCAGACCCATGTCAGGGACCAGGCCTGGGGTTCTCTCCCCTCCTGGATCCAGACCTGGTTCTGCAGACTCAGATCTGGCAACAGTGGAAGCAGAAACCAGCATCCTGACACATGGTTAGGCACAGACAGTGAGATCTTCTACATCCAACAGCATTCTCTCAACATTTCCATCTGTGCATTTTATTTCATTTTAGTGCAAGTTCCTTTTTTCTTCTCATTAGCATATGCAGATAAACGTTGCAATCTTTACTCAACAGTGCCACCAAGAGGACTTTTTTGTGTCAGAAAACAGTTTGATTCACTGAAATCGTTCTCTTATCCGTTGCTTTTTGAAGGAGCTGGCAAGATCCTGTTCTGCGGAAACCCAGTCCAGGCCATTCGAGCAAGAAGAGAAAAGTTGAGGGTAGGTGGTGTGTGTTGGCTACAACTTTCCCTCACTTCTGTGAAAAAAACATCTTGTCCTTAGAAAAACAGATCCCTGTTAATCAGATCTCAAATGAATCCACGCCAATCTATCATTTCTTGCATGCTGTTTCCCACACAGTAGAGCATTTAGTGTCGACTGAGAGGAACAGCAAGCGTTATGGGCTTTGGCAGGCCATTATGGCTGTCTGACACCACCGGCTCATCTCTTTAATGTCATGTCAGTATAAACAGAAGGAGCTAATTATTAGCAGGAGGACAGAAACCTGAGAGGACAGGCGCGGTGGTGGGAGGACACGGGGGATGGAGATGTGTGAAGGGTGTAACAGTGTCAGAGCGACTTGACAGATGGGGCTCTCACTGCCAACATCATGTTATCTGTCATACTGGCATATACACACCGCTGCTGTCACTATCTGCCGTCCTCTTACCTTCCCATCCTGGTCTGTCTAGCCCCTCTTGCTCTCCCTCTCTGTCTGACCATTGCTCTATCTACGTCTATCCATAATTAATGTACTCAGCTCTTAGGCCTCTACTCTGTTATGTTTCCTAGCTTCCTCTCTATTACGCCTCATGCTCATTCTCCCTCTTATCTGCCTCATAGACAGCACCCACCAGGTCTACTTTCACCCCCCGTGACCTACCCATCCACGTACCAGAACACACGTACGACCTTGAGGAGCCTGATGTCAGAGAGCGCGTTGATGTGTTTGCTGAGCTTAGAGCTTGGAGGGAGCAGCAGAGCGGGTACTAACTACTTACACACCTCACTCCTCTTTTCTTAAGCTGGAAACTAAATGATGTAAACACATTTGTTTTTGTTTTTTTACATGTGACTGATGTTAGACATTAGGGGAATGGAACTAAACATCATTCTACGTGTTTTTCCAGGCGTCTCCAGGCCATAGAGACAGAAAGATTACCACAGGTCCTGGCTATTCGTCATAGTGATGAAGAAGAGGGGGAAGATGATGATGATGAAGAAGAAGGCTTTGGCGGTGCAAGGAATGACAGTAGTGATGAAGAACATGGAGCAGAGGAGCATGGTGACAGCCGAGATACTGCCTCACCAGATTCGTCTTTCCAGTCTCTTTCCCCAGGTGAATACTCACTGAATGAAGATACTTGCTGTTGCTTATAAAGAGACTGAGAAGTAAAAAATGATAATGATCATCTATCCATAATAATATCTACATTGAAAGCAAACAGATTATATATATATATATATATATATATATATATACTGTATATTATATGTATAATGGCAGCTACTAAAGCTTTTGTTTGTTTTGTTTTCAGACCTGCATCCCAGAGAAGCCTTGTCCCCTGAGGTGGCTCGACTGTCCCTGTCCCCAGACACCACGTTGTCCCCTTCCCCCCCTCTCTGTGCCACGCTAACAACTGGTATTCGCAAGCCACCAGGGACCCGCGCACGCAGGCTTCGACTCAGCCAGACCAACTCAGAACATTTACCTGATTTCAGCAGAGCAGGGCGCTCCCCTGGAACAGGTACATCCGCAGGAGACACGGACCTGACACTCCGGAGGGTCCAGCAGTTGACCAGGACAGATGTGCCTCTGTTGCCCCGGCATGCACACATACCCCACCCACCTCCAATAAATGCCCTCGGTAAAGGGCTCATGGATTCATGGTATGGCATTATTTAAGGTTGCTTTTATATACCAATGTGTATGTATTTATACAGTATAAAAACAATATATTTTAAAATGCTATGCATTTTGGAAAAATACTGAATTAAACTGGTGATTTAAAGTGGAACACTACCTAAATTAAGAATTCCAAAAATGTTATTTCCATGGCCTAGGAAAGTTCAATCAATATTTGTGAACATGAGCTCCTCTCTCTCAAAGCGAGAAACCAGAGAAGTAAGTCTCAAACTTGTGATGTCATAGGGTACAACGTCTGGAGCTGCCCCATAGACAATGAATGAGAGACTGATTTTGTCTATGGAGCAGCTACACACTTTATACCCTATGACATCACAAGTTTGAGTTTCAGCACTCTAGTTTTTGGATTTGGGAGACAGTTGTTTATGTTTATTAATATTTTTTGGACTGTCTTAGACCATAGGAATAACATGTATTAATTTTGAAAATGGGTGTAGTTCCCCTTTAAATACAATCAGTGGATGTTTGAAAAACATGACCATGTGTTTTTCCAAATGCATGATGTGATCATTTTAGAGTTAAAGTCTTCAATTGACTAGTTGTCAATTTGCACCGTGTAACAGTTTGAGTTAAACTTAATTGTTCATATTGGTTGGTACTAAAGAAAGCTTCTCTGTCTTTCAGTGCGGAGATGGACTTATGGGCACAGTCTGGCAATAAGCATTTTCAAACTCCCCAGATGTCCAAACTCCTGGACAGACCAGCCATTACTCGTCCTCACACAGCCAGGGCGGCTCTACAGAGACATCACCAGCACCACATAGACTAGCCCTGCAGAGGGAGCTCACACCCAGACTTACACCAGAGTGGGTGGATGTTTGGCTGCCTGGCCAGTGATCAGTATGATTAGTGAGACTGTTCAATACCCTTAAGAACAGAGTGGTAGTGGTAGAGGAGGAGCATTAAGGGGCATTCCCATTAATTGCTCACTCACACCATGCTTTAAGGTGTGTTGGAATTACTTGTATTTCGCCATACGATGTTCTCTCTCTCTCTCTCCTTTTCTTTTTAAATGAAGATCTATTAGATATTGAAAGCATTCCCAGAAATGCTGCGACGTGAGTAACAGTGTGATTGGAGGACTTGCTATACTGAGATAATCCCTCTAATGCTACTGAGTGGCTGGTTTTGTGATGGCTGTTTTAGCCGGAGGAAAAATAAAGGGGATGTGACTAATACCTCATATTTGCATTTCTCAGGTTGAAACATAGAATTATTATATCTCAAATACTACCTTGTGTTTTACCCGATTAAAAAAATGTCAATACATTTGAGATTGTCTTTTGTAAAGGATAATTTCAGCTAAGGTTTCCTGCATTGAACTGTGTTGATATTCATAGTGTAATAGTCACATTTTACCACTTGAGGGCACTATTTGAAAACATGAAATCGAAAAACTCATTCATTGCTTCAACCACCTCGGTCAAACAATCCTTCAAATCCACCACCTTGAAACATGAGATTAATTCACTTTGTTGCCACATCTAAGGTGGCATTTACATCAAAGGTAGTGTGATTTACAATACCCACATATAAACATTAAGCATGCAAGCTTTGGCCCTGCACACTGCAAATACAGGAGAAAAGGGTTCATGATGTATTGACTGATACACAGCATGAGTAATGGAGTGGAACAAATCAAGTCCATTTAGAGTTTATATGTTCTAACTGTGACATATCCTGTTGTTTTCCTAGAGCTATGGCAAATTGCCCATCCATTGCACCATGAAGGACACTCTCAGACTGATTTTGTCCCTGAGACACACTTATGACTTCCAGCATTTGGGTGGATGAGGACCAGAGAGAGCCAGCCACATGTAATACCTTGTTATGTAATGTTGAGAGCGGTTCGTTTTGAAGATCACGCCAATCTTAACACAGACGTTTCCAAACTTGCCCGGCCATTTGCATGAATACCTGACATGAGCGCACGCACACACCAAGACACACTCATTAAAAAGCACTTCCCATATTTCTGTCACCTGGGCTTCAGCTGAAACAGAATGTCAATAAATGTCAAAGTAACAAGGCACGGACAGTCATTAAACCTACAGAGCACCACCAATACTCCTCATCACAGTGACAGATTAGAAGATTTACACGTCTGTCTAGGAATGTATGATGTGTGTATATCCATTCGACCATAAGACAGCTCTTATGTAACATGTTGGCACATTTCTTATCTTCTAGCAACTCTTTCCATCACCTAACTCTACCACCTTCGATCATCCTCTCACAGGGCTTCTTCATTCGTAGCATTGCCCGGCTCCCTCGCTCACTGTCAGGTGTTTTCATCCACCCTCTCATCTCACATGGTGCTATTATGTCTCAAGACACAGATGGGGGAGAGTGGAATGAAAGGAGAGGCCTTTCATGGTGGAAAAGTGGGATAGTGTCCACCTACTCTCTGAATAGTCTTGTAATTTCTCTGAAAGGGATCATGCTCACAGCTGGCTGGGACTGAGAGACAAAATATGGCCTGTGAGAAGCTTTCTAACACAGTTATTACCAGATGATGTGAAGAACCAGAAGGGCCTTTTCCTCTATGGCTTTGGGATGGTACTGTGAGAAAAGCTGAAAATCAATTTGGGCTGACCCGAATGCTTTGAAGCTTCGAAGCTTCGACCATTGCCATGGTATCGACCTCCAAAACAGTATTTGAATGCTTCGTTTTTTATATATAAAAATCCCCAAATAGCCGATGAAATAAAGGACACCCCTAAAATCAATAATGTATGTCTGATTGGTGGTGAAACCACAGTTTCAGTATAGTAATGATTTTTCGGCATTGATTTATTTTCGTAATAGCATTTTGAGTTACCACTATTGTCAAAGAGGAAATGGTTTCTTCTAAAAAAGCATGCCTCTCTTCTATCTCTCTTTTATCTAATTAAACAGATGTGGTCTTTTTAACCAAAAATCAAATTAAAAAGACAATTATAGTGCTGCAGTGCCACCGCGTCACAAATTTGCTTTGTGAAACCTTTTCCCCAGAGATGATTATACATTAAAAAAACAAAACCAGAAGTAGGATAATGTTATTAAGTTCTTCTCTGTCACAAACATGGGTAAACAAACTGCATATATTTCTGTCAGACTGAAGCGGAGGAAACTGTGTCAACACATGCTGTGAATACCAGTAAAACAAATACCAGATGTGGCTGATGTGATTCAGTTGAGTTTGTGATCATGTCAAGCAGTTGCATTCCCCAAATGACTCTCAAAATCCAACAGAGACAAGAGGTTCATATAATAATCTATCCAGATGTAATGCTGCTGTTCCTTCATGTTGTAACTGCAGCTAACAAGATGGGTGTGGAAAAAACACACATCAACATAACTTTGTGACTGAAAGGGAATGATAATTCTATTTTATTATCATAGGAAGCATCCCCTTTGTTTTGACATGAGACCATTCACTGTTCCTAGCAGGCGTTGTAAATGGAAACACCTACAGTATGAGTTCAGACAGGCCCAGGAGAGGCTGTTTGTACAGTGCAGGCAAGACCACAGGATACCGCCGGAAGGAACATTCCACTCAACGCAAGACAGTTAGGCTCCATAACTCATTTTCTGTTGACACCTTTACAACTGCATGCTGGTCCTTAATGGTATACAAAAGGCATAAAGTTAATCATAAGTACTTCTTCATATATACAGCTTTTCTCAATTGAAACTATTGTTTGTGACACAGGGGGTGATAAATCTGTATGCTAAGACAATGCATAAAGGTTCATTGTCTTTTTGCATATAATATACATTACCAGCCTGGGTTCCACTATCAATGTTGGTTTTCTTTCAACATGGTCGAGCCCCTCAGCACCTCCAAGTACATATCAGAGAACTATTTTTAACTAAAAAACAACATAAAATTGAATGAACTTTTGTGCTTTTATCATATTTTATATGAAATAATCAGGGACAATAGATATTTAAAAAAAGAAGCAATATCACACTGTATGGAGAGGTTATATCAGTAATAATTCGTCTGACTCATCGCTTTGTAATGCTGAATTGATATACTAATACTGCATTTCCCGCTCAATCCATTTCAAGGTCATGTGTTCAGTAACTATGAGCAGCGAGAGGCATCGGGGATTACCTGTTGTTCAAGAGGAAGAGAAGAAATGCTGTGGGACCGGGACAGAAACCTGTTTTCCGTTTGCCTACTATTATTGCATAACATCAATTTTATATTACAGTATCTTGGCATGCTTTAAAGAAAAAGATGAGGGCTTAATGCTGTGTTTCATAATATATTCCAGATGAACAAAAAAAGCCACAAACAGCTGTTCTACTTATTGATTCCTTTTTGTTGTTTTCTCCTCAGAAAGTCTTAAGCAGAGATTGTAATTTGTGGGACGAATACAACATTTATTTTAGTTTTATATTCATGGGGTGACATGTTGGCATGTTGTCACTCCATGAACATGATTCAGTGGTTGAGGGAATGTTTGGCACAGAAAGATTTAAGTGAATCATTTGAGGCAGCATTCATTTTCATTTTTCCTAAATTCATCTGGGTAGAGGGATATATGATGTAAAGCTTTTGATGCTCTAGATCATTTTGTGAGTCATTTAGCTTCTCAGCACTTTATTACCTCCACCAAGGCCAAAGGCCTAGGAAGGAGGTTATGTTTTCACTGGCGTTGGTTTGTTGGTTTGTTTGTTGGTTTGTTGGTTTGTTGGTTTGTCCGTTTGGAGGATTACTCCAAAAGTCTGCGATGGATTTGAATGAAACCTTCCTTGGCAGAGGTCTGCGCTCTTCAAGTGCACTTCTAGTTATAGACATGTTTTGGCCAACATGATCCAACAACAACAAAAAAGGTGTCATTGAAGTATTCCAGTACAAATCCAAGTAAGCCTCTTGACTTATCTTGTTGAGGTCTATGATAGTTAACACATGGATGGGAAACAACATAGACTTTATTTATTACAGTTTTATGTGACGAAAAGATGATTGCAGAAGCAATTACAACCTTCCGCTTCTAACACTTCCTCCTCATCATAGCTGAAAACACATGCGGTGACATGTTGCATATTTTAAAGAGAAGGCTTCCTGCATCAGTGTTGTCAGACTCTATCTCCTCATGGCCTCTGTGAATGACGTCAACTGCCCCAATCTCAGGTAATATCAGATTGTGTCGATTGTGTACTCTTTTGTAATCAGTCACATATTCAATATATAATCCAACAATGTAGCCTTGAGTAATCTATCTGCTGCCATCTCAGCTAGGCCTACCTGTAACATAAAAACTGTACTGTTCTCATAATTTGGAATCAGATACTGCTGCAAACGTGCTGTGTGTCTGGGACTTTCTCAAGCCATGTGTTGACACAACCAGCTTTTTATTATAATAGGTAAGGACCTAGTTCCCAAGTCACTTCCCCTTTATGTTATTTGTATGCTGTTGCCATGGCTGTTCCTCAGGAACTGACAGTAATCATGTTAGATTTTTATATGGTATTTTGTTTAAGCTGTAATGGAAAATTACTTTGTATGTAGTGATGTCTCTTTGTGCAACAGTGGAAAGTTAGAGTGTTGACGTTTTACTGGGACACTGTAAAAACAACTCCTTATCTGTGTTAAACAACTCCTTTTCCCACACTCTCCGTATAAGATTTTTTATATAATCACATTGTAATATTCTTCTGCAGACTCTGTGTGACTCTGTATAACCAGTGCCTCTTCTTATAAGAATAAAATACAACAAAGGCATTTCATGTGTTTGAGATCTTTATTTCAACGTTCATTAGGACTCATCTAGGGAAATTGACAGAATTTCCATTACAAAGCATACGGGGGCGCATATGAATTTCAAGAAAAATAATAATAATAATAATAATAAAATCTATATATATAACATTTTTCCATAGATATATTGTTTTTTTCATTTTCACTCCATTCATTTTTTTTTTACAATAAATATTGTCAATTAATGCCTTTAATTTGAAACTGACGACCGGAAACAGTTGTATTTCTATTTCCGGGATGGCTTGACAGCAGCCAACTTTTGACGACAGACTAAAGACTTGACTAGAGGATGAAGAACTCGGTTGTCCGTCGTGTCAACATCGACTACTAAATCACTTGTAAGTTGTTTTCACCTTGTGTTTCATTATCTGACAGAATAAAGTGTTATTGTTAAATGTTTTTGGTAGCTAAAGGATGCAACAAGTGCTGTAACAAGTGTTGCAGAGAGCGCTGCTGGATGACTGCTGGCTGACCAAACTGAGATAAAACCTTGCACAACTTTTTCACTCTGTTGTTTTGTAGTTTAAACAAGTTTTAAGCTTCAATTAGTTGACGACCTTGCTGTTAGTCACTTTAATTGGCTTCGTTTCTATGTTAAGTGAATGCCAATATTGTCAAATAGTGGTCGACTATCTCAACTTAGTGACTTTAACACCAAAATATGCTCAAAATGTAGTTAACGTTGTGCTTAACCCGTCAGCTCTGTTGTCAATAAAGGTCACTTTAGAAAATGTGGTTCATTTTTATAAACACTAACATCAAGCCAAAGTTACTGGTAAGTTAAAGGTAAGTGACAATAATACTTAATCACAGCAATATGTCAACAACAACAACAACAACAACAACATCACATAGGCTACTAAATTATCATCATCGTCATCTGCTTGTCTTATTGTGCAACGATATTTGTATTTGTCATTCAATTAGCAATTAAAGAGTTTTTCAAAAAAATAAGGTATAAATACACCGTACTATAGAAATTTTGCGACATACTATACTATGACTTTTGTTTCAAAAATGTTACGACATACTATACTATGACTTTTTGCATTTTTTTCAACATAATATACTTTATATATACAATTTTATATATAATTTGTACTGCACACTCAAGTTGTTGGCAGTTGAAGGAAGTATTATTTTCAATTATTTCAAGAGTAGTAGCCTATAGTGCATATTTGCTGCCATTACATTGTTGCTTAGTTTTTGAGAAAAACTTAATTGTACTAGATGAGTAGATTGGTTCATAGTTGGAGGAACTTGACATTTTACTGACTTATGATAATGTGGCAGTCTCTAACCATATCTCTTGTTCTTAATGTTCCTCTTCTCATTATATTTACTGTAAGGCTGCAACTAACCATTATTTGTTAATCTGCCAATTATTATTATAATTTTCTTTTAACAGAAATTAATTAATTGATCCTCAGAGAGTGCTTGGCATTTTTGCTTGATAAATGATTGAAATGATTCATTAATTATTCGAGATTTTTTTTTTTCTGTTGACGGAAAAATTGAGTTATTGTTTTAGCTCTATTCATATATATTTGTTCTTTTTTTTACATATAGTATGAGCAAAACCTGACTAACCTGAAGATT
>CAKALU010069649.1:9778-23353 GCA_916700995.1 Hozukius guyotensis
AGTATTATTCAACCTCCTTCATGACAAGCTAGTATAACATTGTTGGTACTGATGGATTCCTTAGGTTTTCTTATTTCATATGATACCAGTATCTTCCCTCTAGCTTTAAGAATGAGCCCGCTACAACCTAGGAAAAAACCATTGCGTTAATGCATTAAAGAAATAGGTGGCGTTAAAACGTTTTTGCGTTAACGCGTTATTATAGCGATAACTTTGACAGCCCTAGTTTCAACACATTTTAAAATAAAAGTAATGTAAGTCAGAGATACTTTGAACAAGGAATTGTCAATTTAAAGGAAATAATTATTATACGTATACATGAACATTAAATCTATGGCCAACTGGAAGGGCACTCAGAGAGCCCAGTGATTCACATCTGACTACAAAACATGACCTCCTCAGAGGAGTTTATAACTATCTGATGAACGAGACGCTAATGAATGAAGCAGCTGAAACAGGTGTACAGTCGGCGGTTTTCATATCGCAAGTTTCTAATCAATCCCCAGTTTAAAATACTTATTTTGTGTTATAAGAAGGTAGAGAGGAAGACACTAGAGCTTCAGTTACTGTGGGATTTTACTCATATTTCAGTCCCCAAAAAATGGAACTAACCAAACATATTATTTTTAAAAAGAAGTTTGGACCTAAAGCGTAGCACCACGTAACCAAGAACAAATCTCGATTGTACGTCCTCTGAAGGGACCGCTGATACAAATGAACTTAAAGCTAACTCGGGTGTTATTTTATTCTAAAAAACAAAGGTGAATGTGCCTAAAATGGCTGTTGTGAACTAGTGCTGCATTGAAAATACTGTGTGCACAAGTGATTTAAGTCGAGCGGGTCAAAGTTGAACAAGCCAAAGACATACAGGAATCCATTTCTGCGGTGGCGTCTCCCTACACATATACTACCTATACTTCCTGGTTCACATTTACATGGATTAAATTGATTTTGTGATGACCATCACAAATGGTGGAATTCATGTCTATGAATCAATACTTTAAATTTTGTGACTATTTCATGGGCTGGGTCACCATAACCTAATGACCACATAGTAATCATCATTAATCGGTAGCCATCACAAACAGAAAATGCGTCTGCTAACCGTGTTAACTTGTGACTCGAGGCTGAATGCGTCGTGGTTGCTCGCAGTGACGGCAGCTGTGTCCTCGAAAAAGTCTTCAATCTCACTTAAATCAATTTTAAATACATACTCCTCTGTGTTTATTATCTAAGCCAACATTTTCGTTAGTTACTACGAGCAACCTGGACGCATTTGGCTGCCACCACGGTAACGGCGGCGCCGCTAGATGGAGGAACACAAAAAGTGAACAGAGTTGTCTAGTTTAGAGTGACAGGGATCTTTTCAACTTCTGCATACGTGGTTTGGAAAATGTGGTAAAACCTGAGAAACCTGTGTGACCGCGTGTGTCACCTGATGCCTCATGATGATGTAATCTCAACAATGAAGCTGGCGAGTTAAACCGACGGGAGACGTGATGCAAAATAAGAATTTATTTTATTCACCGTGCAGAGATGAACACACTGTGTCAGACCAACAGCAGTATTTAACACAGAGGGCAGATTAATATGAGACAACACAAGACTACCTAAGAGGGCTGATTTTATTTTCTTTTTCTTTTTTATACTAATGGAAATTGTAAATGCATCTTATGAACACATTGTATATTATTTCTGAATTTATATCAGATGCACTTTTGTTGTATAAAGTCCACTCTTTTTGTAAATATGTGTGAATTATTAAAAGGATTGTGGCATTATTGTTTGATATGAAGCAGTTTGTACTGATGTGTGATGCCGCTCCGCCCAGAAATGAACTCCATGTGTTCACTATGTCTGTTAATACTGGAATAAAGACGAGACACATACAAGCTGTGCGTTATGTGGTGCTTCATTAGATTTGTAGTCAATTTCTCATGAAATTAAAAAAATCTCTTTTAGTTATTTTTGATTGATGAGGCAGAAATGCACAAAGAAATGAAAAAGGAAATGTGTAAAGAAACGTATAAAGAAAAGATTTCAGAAATAAATAAGTTTGGGGAAATAAATAAGGGGTGAAATGCAAAGTAAAAATCGTGCAGAAATAAATGAAATAAATAAATAAAAACTAAGTGCTAAACTTAATACATTTAAAGAATTATGAAAATAAATAAATAAAAGAGAAAATTAAACAGAAGAGTGAATAAATAAGGGAATTAATACAAAGATAAATAGGAAGTAAATTAATTTTAATATTATTTTTACTACATTCGATGACATATTTATTTATCGTGTCATTTATTTTTGGCAGATTCCATCCTCCATAGAGAGACAATGCCAGCTTAGTAAAGAGGAAAGTCAGTGGGATCTGCCTGAGAGACTCAATGTTGACGATGAGTCCTGAGGGTGGTGAAGTAAAAACACATAAATCTTCTCATGAGGGTGGAAAATGTCCTCTTAGTGGAGGATTTAGACAACATAAAATCTGCTAAACTTGAGTTTCAGTAACTTAAACATCAAGTCTGTGCCTCTCTTTGAGTGACTTGAACGTAGTTCGTCCACAGAGAGAAACACACCAGTGAGTGAACCTTAAAAGCTCTGAACACAGGTGTTCTCCATGTGGCTGATTAGACTCCATCTGCTCAGGTGGAAGGTGTTTGGAGTGATGCTGGGAATCACAGGAGGCCACCAAACTCCATTTAGAAATACAAATAATAATGGTGAATTTGTTTTTCTTTTTATCATATTTATATATTCTGTCTTATGACTTGAGCTCTGCCTTTTGACCGTATGAACTTGAGAGAAAAGAGAAAAAAACACCCCAGTTCAGTTCCTATTGGTGAATTGTGCAAATTCATGAGCAAAAGGTGTTGTCAGATTGAGCGTTTTTTTTTTAGTTTAATTGGGCCGGTTGGGCAGGGAATCGGTACAAGTCCAGATCTAGAAATCACATTCGTCAATCAGTGGTCTTCCATTTAATGTGACGTGTGATTGGCCAACCCAGTCGCACAGCTGTTCGTCAAATAGTCAAAAAATTTAATGTATTTATTTGTGTACATAGACACGAATTTCACATTTTAAAACTCTTTCCTGAATAAAAATGAAAAATTGGGGAATTGAGTGTGAATTTTTCATTCACATCTATCCAGCATGTTTGCAAAGACTTTATACGCCATCATGTCACCTCTAAAATCCACCTGGAGTCAGTCTGAAGTGAACGCATCACAAGAATTAAGAAAAACAAAATTTCAATTTATGTATTCATTCATTCAGCTTTCAGTTAATTTTATCCCCTGACAATCCGATCTAAAAAGCTTTATTCACTCTGACATGTGTAATTGAGGTGGATAATACTTACTACATACTATTTTATTGTAGTGAAATGTTTCCTACAAGTTCAAATTGAAAGATATTTAATCTAAAAAGTGTCAGAATCAGCCTTTAAAACCAGGACATGACCTGTGAAAACACCTGTGTAGGTACATTCAGACTAAAACATTCAGACTAAATGAATAACAGGAGAACGCTGGTGAATGCAGACAGAAAACTTTTAATTTGACAGCATTCATTCTGCAGGAAGTTCAACCACAGCTGACATCTTCTGACGTTTCATCAACACATGGAGAATCTTTGGCTTCATTTCAGCCTCAGAAAACTGGTTAAAAACTCAAAGTGTTTCCAGCTCCATCAGGACAGAATCAGACTCACAGCAGTGTTAAATAAAAACTCTGAGTTAAAAATAAAATTAGCATCATGAATGGCACATTATCATCACCTCAAACCCCCTCCAGTAATGCCCGACCAATGGGCTCTGCTGGACAGATACAGTTATTGATCAGAAGGACAGACGCTGCGTTTGCATGTTATAACGGAAAAGTCTGACAACTGTTGCATCACATGCTGCTTTTGTTCAGGAAAATCAAACCCAGAATACAAACACTAAACAACTTTTTCCTCCACCTGATTATTAGAGAATCACAACACTGGCTGCAGCAAAACCAGCTTCTAAAACAGGAAACAGGTGAGATATAACCCCGACGGTTCAGTTTGAATCAACAGATTAAATACGTGTTTAGACAGGTTTTAGAGAGTTGTGCTGAGTGGTCCCGATGGATTTTGTGAATGTTTTCCAGACTTTTAAATGTTAGACTTTTTAGCCGGACCGCAGAGTGCCAGCCCTGCAGACGCAAGAGTCTGACACTGAGTGATGAAGTCACACGATTGGTCGGCCGAGTGTTGGAGTTTCCTCGTTGGCCGTTGCTCTTTCAACATGAAAAGGCGGAAACAGTCCTTTATGCAGATGTTAGGGGTGGGAAAAAAAATCGATTCACCTATGTATCACAATTCTTTTTTTTTTTTTTGCGATTTTGAAATCGATTTTTTAATGCCAGAATTGATATATTTGCTTCATTTGAGTCTATGTGGAGGCAGAAGGAAGTTACCCCTTTTATTGTTGTAGTCTGAGTAACGTGGCGTCTTATCCGTTCCGTATCCCTCAACCAAATCAAACCGCAGTGAGAAAGTATAAAACGTTGGAGGGTCTGCGTGGATACGACCTGCACCCTCCCATGTTAAATCCAAAGTGGTAAACACTACACATCCAGTAAAGTATGGAAACACTTTGGGTTTCACACATTGCAGGAAAAGCAGAGCTAGACATCGCGGCTAAAGCTGCATGCTAACTCTGTCATGGACAGGAAACGTTATTGTATCACGGTAACGTGCGGTCAAGCCGGCCGTCACTCTCATCTCCGTGGTCAAATGGGCCGACGCTACAACTGTAGAGCACCCATATACTGACATTTATGTTAAATGCATTCAAACGGCCCCGATGGAGCTGACCATGGATGTATAAAGAGAACGGAGCTGACGGGAGAGCTAGCGACCACCTTGGAGAAGTTAGAGGAAGTATACACGTGTGACTACGTCCGCTTTTCAAAATAAGGTGTTAACAAAGGGAACTGTATATAAAAAATACATATATGGAAATATGATTGATTGGATTATATTCACCAGAAGTATAAAACATTACATATCCCTTATAAATTAAAAAGAAATACCACTAATTTGTGAGGGAAATGTCTTTATTCTTTGATTTTTGGGTTGCTGGAAAAAATGTAATAAATAATTCCTGACAATGACTGATATATTTGACTTCAGGACATCTGTGACTACATACATGCTGAAAATCAAACATTTTTACTGGATTAATTTAGATATTTTCCAAAGTAAAAGTCCCTAGAAGTGTATGTATCATCTTTTTCCCATGGTCTAGTGTTAAAAAAGTTAACAAAAATCACAATAAATCATAATATCGAATCGCAATACTTAAAAATCACAATACATATCGAATCGGCACCCAAGTATCGTGACGGTATCGAAACGGTAGATAGGTGAATCGTCCCAGCCCTACTGACCGTACACGGTCCAGACATATACTCGGTTTGAACGAGTCTTGTTTGGACTCTGAGCGACGTTCATAAGAAATTTGCACGTTGATGGAAATATATCATGTGCAGCAGCTCGTTTCTCTGATAAATTCATCCTCTGTGGCCGAGCTGCTGCAGCGAAAACCTCCAAAACTAATTGTTCCCTCTTTGGGGAGTGCAGATGCACCGATTTGCTGGGTGAGCTACTTCTGGAGGAAACAGAAAAGGTATCAGTGCACCTCCAGTGAAGAGCTAATGAACCTCCTGCAAAGAAGTACTTTTCCTCCCTGCAGGTTTCCACATGTACAGAAGGAAAGATCAAGCAAACAGCTTTGTTATCGTCTCATCTGCGGCGGGTTTTATGTACGATCGGCCGGGTTTTGAAAAGAGCTTCGTAAAGATTAATGAGCCCTCAGAGGAGCTTCTAATCCTTCAATCTCCACCCTCAAAAGTCTGGATTTAACAAGGTTCTTTCACACAACAGCACTTTTTCTGTCTTTACAATCACTGAACGCAGAATCTCAGCATGCAAACTGTCAGGTACACTTAAAGGAATAATCCCCAACATGTGTGGGAGGTTTCTCAGAATAAAGAAGAAGAGCTGGGGAGTTTTGCATTAGCATTAATAAACGCCATGTTTGAAGAGAGCCATTTTACAGAAACTGAAAGTACACAACACACTCAGTTCGTCTTGTATAACCGTTCCTGCTGTCCTGCAGGTATTTTCAGACTCTTCTAACCATCTGGATGAGAGAATATTCTGTGCTGCAACATAAAGATAAAGATTTTAAACATTCCTCAGCATACATGTCTCCTTGCAGCCAGAGTCGACACATCTTCTCGTTTTGTACAACAAATAATGCTTTACTTTAAGTCGGGTTTTGTTTCACGTCGTACAAACGGGTCTCATTTCCAGACACATCTTTGTTTGGATCAGGAAACAGTGGTGAAATTTTGAGAAATAAAATGAATAAATACTTTTTTTTTTCTTTCTGGGTTTTACAAAGATCACTAGTCATTTACATTTTGGAAAAGCAGATGGTTAGCTCTGGAAATACATGAGGTTCAAACAGCAAAGATGGGGAGTGGACACGACATAAAAAAAAATAAAATGTAAAAAGAGCAATGACAATAAACTTTCTCTGCAGCGTTGAGTCCACAGATTCTCGCTCTACAACAGTGATCAGGAGTCGTTGGACATGATCCGACACAGACCTGCAGAACCGACCAGAACCACTCAGGCAATTAATAAAAAACAGAAGAAGAAATCTGAAAAGGATTTGAGGACATTGAGTCATACCGATGACAGCGAAGCTAAAGCTAAACCAGGTGGCATCGTCCTCCACTTCACTGTTGAATAAAAAATAATTTCAATTTATAAATGGGGATTTCTTCCATCTGGGAGAACATTCATAGTTCCTGTGCTTCTGTCCTCAGATTTCAAAATAAAAGCTCATGCACGAGCATCTACAGTGTCAATCAAAATGGCGGCATCATGTTCAGGGAGTATTTGGTATTTTACGAACGTACACTACATGGCCAAAAGTATGTGGACACCCAAACTTTACAACATCTTCGACTGCATCCTGTGATAAACCATCCAACGCAGACCAGTTTTCAGCTTTGTGACGATGCATTTTTTGTTTATATCATCCATTGGGCTTCTATGAGTCTTATGGCGCATTCACACCAAGAGCGAATCAAGCTTTTCATGCGCCGTGATTACACACAAAGTCAATGCAATGAAGCGAATAGACGCAAATTTGCACCGGGCGACGCGAATGGCATTTGCAGGAGTTGAAATTTATGTAAATGTAAAATCTTGTTTGTGTCTGTGGTCACCCAGAGCTACGATAGTACATCATATCTGTACAGAGACGGGACCAAACTCTGTGTAGAAACCACAGACTGTCGATGGTAGAAACAACGACGTCGCTGCCGTATTTATGCCTAGATGACTTTATGTTGAGTGTTGATGGATAGCCGCGCACTGATCCATCCAAACTCCATTCAGAAAACAAGCATTTTAAGTTGTTTGCTTGTCGTCTTGTGGACGGACCGGACAAAGCATGAATTCTGACTTTTTACAAATCAGCGTCATTATGTAGTTATTTCAGCATCATTTTGATCCGTTTATTGATATTAAATCACAGCACAATCTGTTAATTTTGGGTTCATACCGCAGTAGCGACGTGTGGCTTGCTAGATACAGTCAGTGCAATGGCACTGTATGTGAATACAGCTCGTCGTATCACAATACATAATACACACAGTACATATCGAATCGGTACCCAAGTATCATGATAGTAACGAATCAGATAGGTGGTATATATATTTGAATGGTCCCAGCCCTAGCAGATAGTTTTTACTAGTTCAGGTCTTTAAAACGAGGAATCCCACGTAGATATTGCTTTGTTTAAAGGGGGCCAGTGGTCTAAAATATTATTGAATGCTGTAGCATTAAGATTTCCCTCCATTAGAACTGATACATGTGGACCGGGGTGTCTGCAAACTTTGGGCCATATAGCGCCGTTTAGTGAAACAGGCCAAGAGAAAAACTATTTTCAAAAAATAATTGTTACCAGCAAATCATTTAATATAACATAAAATGAACTAAAAGCCTGATTGTTGGTATAAATTCTGCCCAGCAGTCAGATCACGTGTCCTTATTCTGCCTCTTTTCTCTTCGGCACATTGTTGATGTTACAGTAGAAACTAAAACAGTGAAAACTATTTAAAAAAATCATGTGTGTGACGGCGTGTAAAGCAGGCGAGGTCGGCCGTCTGTTGGCTTCTCTACAGACACTCATTCATTCTAATCGTGTCTCATTCACTCACGCTGTAGAATCACAGTAACATGGCGGCTCCCCGGCGTGGAGATAAGGCAAAACAAGAAGCAGCGCGGTGACGTCGCCGCCGTCCTCTCTCTGCTGTCGCAGCACGAACCTGCTGAAAGTCAGCTGGAAGTTTCCTCTGATGTGTCGCAGTGAACGAGCTGCAGCCCAGAGATACAGACAGACGGACGGATCGCCGTCGATGGCTGCTGGTACGTAGCAATTAATACTTATAATAGAAAACAAGCATCCAGCTGTTTTATAAAAATGCTCAAAAACTGTTAGTGCTGAACCATCGTCCTCAGCACCGTTTGGATTTGTTAGAAAATTATAAGAAATTCTTTAAAAAGAGCAGAGTCTGTCCTCAGGTCCGTTTCAGTGGAACTCCACAAACTCCTCCAGCGTTTTGGGGATCTGGTTGCGGTAGGTGATCTGGTGCTGGCGGACGGCGCGCGCCGCCAGGCATTTGAGGCTCATCTTCATCTGCGTCTTCAGCAGGATCTCCGACACGCCGGTGGTGCTCTTGTCCAGCGGAGTCTTCTTCTGCTTGTTGGTCATGTCCGTGTGGGCGCCGGCCTCCACCAGGTTGATGATGATGGCGTGCAGCGTGAGGAAGTCGCTGATGGGCCGGTTGTACTGGACGATGACGTGCAGCGGGGTGTTGCCCTCGTGGTCGACAGCGTTGACCTGCGCGCCGCAGTCCAGCAGCAGCTTGGTGACCTGGGCGCTGGGGAAGCTGCACACGTCGTTGGTATGGAAGTCGTCGACCGGCGTGCTGGAACTGATGGCCAGGTGGAGCAGAGACGAGCCCTCGCGCGACCGCGGGTCCAGCTGGATCAGGTCGTAGATGTGCTTGTTGATGCGGGCGCGCTCCTCGTCGCTGCAGGTGGTCTTGGTGGAGATGCAGGTCAGGTAAAGGAAGGTAAAAACATTTGACTCGTAATTGTCCATAGCCTGCGGCAGCTCCGATTCGGCCGCCGCGTCCACTCGAGCCATGCTTCGCTGAATCTCCAACACGCTGCAGCTCAACACCTGCTCGACGGGCGAGGCCAACACCTGCTCCTTCAGGTGGACCATCTGGGAGAAGACCTGGGCGAAGCGCAGCAGGTCCTTGTGCGTGTTCCGGTTGCCTTTCTGCCGCAGACGCAGCGCATGAAGCCACAGTTTGATGCACTGTTCAAACTCCATGTTATCGGCGTAGACGGCGCCGCGATAGATGATCGGGTGTGACACGTCTATATTGTCCGAGCCCAGGACACGCTCCCGGATCATCAGCCCCTCCATGTGCAGAGCGTCCCGGTCCACCCGGATGGCCTCCAGTTCTTGAGGTGTCCGGCACTCGCTACGCCCGCCGTAGGCCTCAATGGCGGGCAGCAGCTCCTTGGTGATGATGTTCTCTGGGTCGAGGTAGCGCTCCAACATGGCCATATGCAGGTAGTGGTACGTCCTCTGGATGTCGTAGTTCTCCCGGTCGTTGGCGAACGAGGCGCCCAGCAGCTCCAGGGCCTCGATGCGGCTGTGCGGGTCACAGTCGGCGTGCGCCAGCAGCAGCTCCACCACATCTGCTTTGCAGCTCTCTGCAGCGACCTTCAGTGGCGTCATGCCATGTCCGTTCACCACCATGCCTGCTTGACAGCGCACCAGCTCTTTTACGATTTCCAGATGGCCCGCCTCGGCTGCAAAGTGCAGGGCGGTGGCCCCGCAGTGGGCCTTGGCGTTGGGGTCTGCCCCTTGCTCCAGCAGGAACTTCACTACATCGGCGTGGCCCTTATAGGCGGCGATCATCAGGCAGGTGTTGTTGTACTTGTTGGTGATCCTGATGTCTGCCTTGTGCTCCACCAGGTAGTGGACGATGTCCAGGCGCCCGTCGAAACAGGCGGCCCGCAGGGGGGTGGAGTTGGTGATGGTGGTGTGGTTAACGTTGGCATGGTGACTCAACAGCAGGCGCACCACCTCAAAGTGTCCCGCTCCAGCTGCACACCACAGCGCCGTGGCCCCGTCGATGACGTAGCTGCAGGACAGACAGGAAGCACTCAGCTGTTAGTTTCACGTTCAGGATCTGATCTCTGATCTGTCGGACATCAAGACCTCAACTACTCAAAAACTACATCTCTTTAATGCTGAATAAAAACAGGAGTATAACAGGAGTATTATCTTTATTATTACAGAGCTCCCTGCAGGTTGAGCTCAGAACTCAAACACACAAGCTGACCTCTGATTAGAAAGAAACTATTTCAACAGACTTTTGAATCAGTTCACATTTCTGACTGTTTTTCCACAAGACATAAACAGACATAAACAGACATAAACAGACATAAATAGAGCACCCATTTAACTTTTACATTTTAAAAAAGCTCTATTATTACTACACCACCAGTCACAGCAGGATAATTTCTTTAAAAACTGGGTCAAAGCATCTGCTATGACATCACTGAGTGGGTGTGGCCAGCTGGACAAACCAGCTCCAAGTTTCAGTTTCAGCTCTCAGTAAGTGAACAACAGCAGGTTTCTATGTGGGGCCGAGGCTCATTTACACCCCCCCCCCCCTCAATACTACTGATTGTAAACAATACCCTTTTTGACAGCTTACTTTGAGAAATGTTTTCCTACAAACCCCTTTTTTCATTTGACAAAAGAAACCAAACGTCTCACATGTTAAACGTCAAAACGGAATAAAATACGGTCTAAAATTGGCTAAATTATTATTTTAGCTTTCTGATCAATTAATAACTAAACAAGATTGTGAATCTGACCAAACTGTCAATGCCAGTTTTTTTGTGTGGAACAGACACATTTTGTCAGTACCAAAAAAGATTGAGGTTCGACACCTTTAGTTACTTTGCAGATTCAGATTAATAATACAAAATATAATCAACTAATAAATCAATGATGTCATGGCTGACCTGAATGCTTCGACCGTTGCCATGGTATTCAACCTCCAAATCAGTATTCGAATGCTTCGTTTTTTGTTTTTTTTATAGATATAAGTAGGTAATAATAATGTATAAGCCCCAAAATAGCCCATGAAATAAGGAATAATCACACAACATTATTCAATATTCATATTCAATATAAATTATTATTAGTTATTCTCAGACGGATATCGCTGTTTGTTATGTGTAGAGGTGTGTGTGTGTGTGTGTGTACAGTAGTGCAGCAGCAGCCCTTTGAATATTTCTCACCAAAACTTCAAAGCTCAAAAATGGTATTCAGGACAGCCCTAGATGTAATATTATAGATTAAGTTAAAACTTTATTGATCCCTGTGTAAAGTTCACAAGCTACCTGGAAGCATATAAAGTAAAAATATTAAAGTGATGTAGTACATAAAGTCATTAAAATGAGGTCCATCTTAACAGCTGCAACATTAAGGTAATGTACACATTATTGCATCTATAATTATAATACAATAATATAATATACATTATTGTGAAATGGGACATTATGCATAATGAGTATTTTAATTTTTGGTACTTGTTGATACTTTTAATTGAGTTAACTAATTGAATGCAGGACTTGTACTTGTAACAGAGTATTTCTAAACTGTGGTATTACTACTTTCACTGAAGTCAAATATCTGAGTACTTCTTCCACCTCTGGAGGTACTTGAGTACTTTAAGTATATTTTGATGTTGATACTTTCTTGTAACAGAGTATTTCTACACTGTGGTATTACTACTTTCACTGAAGTCAAATATCTGAGTACTTCTTCCAACTCTGGAGGTACTTGAGTACTTTTAATTTTGGTACTTTAAGTATATT
The DNA here is from genome assembly GCA_916700995.1 of Hozukius guyotensis. NCBI lineage: Eukaryota > Metazoa > Chordata > Actinopteri > Perciformes > Sebastidae > Hozukius > Hozukius guyotensis. The sequence goes on from CAKALU010069649.1 coordinate 21,803, forward strand.
TTGATGTTGATACTTTCTTCAGTATTTCTACACTGTGGTATTACTACCTTCACTGAAGTAAAATAGCTGAGTATTTCCTCCACCTCTGGAGGTACTTGAGTACTTTTAATTGAGTAACTATTTGAATGCAGAACTTGTACTTGTAACAGAGTATTTCTATACTCTGGTATTACTACTTTCACTGAAGTAAAATAGCTGAGTACTTCCTCCACCTCTGGAGGTACTTGAGTACTTTTAATTTTGGTACTTTAGGTATATTTTGATGTTGATACTTTCTTCAGTATTTCTACACTGTGGTATTACTACTTTTACTGAAGTCAAATAGCTGAGTACTTCTTCCACCTCTGGAGGTACTTCAGTACTTTTAATTTTGGTACTCTGAGTGTATTTTGATGTTGATACTTTGAATTGAGTAACTATTTGAATGCAGGACTTGTACTTGTAACAGAGTATTTCTACACTGTGGTATTACTACCTTCACTGAAGTAGTAATAGGAGGAGTACTTCCTCCACCTCTGTGAACTTTAGCTACACCTCTCTCCATGTAGAGAGACGGTGAACACATGGCAGCTCTTACCCGTCGAACCGAACCGTGCCGGTCTGTTCGGTGTCCACCCTGTAGTGGTCCACCAGCAGCCGGACCACCTTGTCGTGTCCGTTCCGGGCCGCGATGATCAGAGGAGTGGACCTCTGCCCGGCCACCTGGGTCACGTAGCCGAGCAGGTACCGGATCTCACACTCGGAGTGGTTGTGCAGCAGCGCGGCCAGGGTCAGGACTCGGCCCTCGCTGGCTGCCTTGTACACGTAGCCGGCCAGGGACTCCATCTGAGCCCGACAGGCAGTAGTAGTAGCCAGGACCTCCGCTTTCTTCGCAACTGGCGCCCGCAATGTCCACTCGTCCAAAGCGAGCCGCCTCCCATTAAAATGTCGAAACCGGCCCCAGTGCACACATGAAAAATGAATCTTCTCCGTTATGGCAACAAGAGAAGACGTGACGGATCCCGGCTGGAGGAGTTTTTAACAGGTTTAACGTCCAGGTGCTGAGCGTCCAGGTACTGAGCGTCCAGGTTCTTCTGGGTTTCTGTCTCCAGGACGACGAGGAGCTAGCCGGTTAGCTTCAGTGTGCTAACTAAACGTTCAACAGACAAACCGCTCTTTATCTCTTTATATCTCTTTATATCTCCACGGTTCATTACATCTAACCGGCAGCTTGTTGATGCCCGTTAGTGTTGATCTCCGGCTGTTTGTTTGTTTGTTTCTGTCTAAAAAAACACGTCAAGAGAGATTCCAACCCGCAACACACGAGAGCACTTTCACCTTCTGCTAACTAGTCATTTACCGGAAGTTGGCGTTCGGCTTAAAAATACCTCCGACTGGAACTTTCTCTCCAGCTGATATATGTTCCACTACGCAGACTTCCTCTTAAAAAAAAACAAGAACTTTATTTCACTTTCAGAAATACTAAATAGTATAGAAAAAAATATAAATATAAAAAAATATATAAATATATATATATATTATATATATATTATATATATATAATAAAAAAAA
>CAKALU010069650.1:0-24020 GCA_916700995.1 Hozukius guyotensis
TTTTATTTTGTTCTTTTTTTATTTTTATTTATTATTGAATTGACGCTTTGGCAATATTGTTCACCTGACAGTCATGCCAATAAAGCAAATTGAATTGAATTGAAATTGATAGATGGATGGATAGATAGATAGATAGATAGATAGATAGATAGATAGATGGATGGATGGATGGATGGATGGATCGATGATGGATGATGGATGGATGTATGATGGATGGATGGATGGATGGATGGATGGATGATCTCGAGGGAAATTCAAGTTTCCAGCATCACAGTTCCATAGTGCAAACATGTTAGTAAAAAGGCAGTAAAAAAAGTAAGTGGTACAAAATATAAAGTACAAAAAATATACCAGATATAAAAATACAAGGAGATGAAGAAAACTGTTAAGACTGAATATAGTGCAGGGTAACAGCTGAGGTACGGGACTATTAAAAATGTGAATATAGTGCAAAAAGTGATATATCATTTGGTCAATTAAGTGTCAGAAAATTGTCCAAAATGTCCACAACAGTTTCCTAAAGCTCAACGGGAGGTCCTCAGAAGTCTTGTTTAGTCCAACCAACAGTCCAAAATTTTAAAAAAGTATTCACTTTACAATTATATAAAACAAAGGAAAGAAGCTTAAAAAAACAACAACTATAAAATTTTTAAAAAACTACTTCAATGATTAATCAATTAGCAAAATAGTTAGGCTATTGTAGTTAATAATATATCTGTAGCAGTTAATTGATTAATCATTGAAGCCCTACTTGTAATCAAGAATTAAATCTCTCTCTGATAGTTGGAGTGTAATTTCATTATAAACTGTGAGAAAAGACTGCACAGCATCTTAATGTTTCCTAATTGTATGTTAGTTTCTTCATCTTCTCTTATGAACAACAAAACAAACATGTGAAAGATGTGCAAAGTCTAACATGGTTTTGTGCCTGCACTGCAGTTGAAGTATAATTAAGCAAATTAACACAAAAAAATACATTAAAAAAAAAAGGTAAAAGTAGTAAATACAGGAGACATTTTTCTCTCAGATTCCCTTTATTTAGGCCGAAAAAATCAACTTAATTTAATGTCACAAATTTGCAAAATACAAGTTTTAGAAAGGGGGGTAAATTCTACAACATTATCAATCCATCAGCACAGTAGGCTTTTATGAATAGCTTATAATGGAGGTGTATATAAAAAATGGTAATGGATCATAAAAGATGCAGAAATGAGACACTGAAAAACAAAGAAGCAACATTTAAACCAAGATGCCTATTCACAAAATAACACGGTCGATACAGTAGTTGGCTGTGTAAATGCTTTAGGGTGAGAAAGTTTATGAAAATATAATTGGAATAACTAGAAACCAGATTTGTTTCCTATAGAGTAGCCTCAGGAGAGGTGACCACAGAGTTGTTTATTTTATCTAAAACATAAGAACAATGTCAGAAACTGCGGCACAATTTAATGCCTAAAAATATAATTAGTTATAATAATGACAAATAATCTCTTTAACCAGCTATGAAAACATATTTTAACTACAGTAAATGATGAATACAGCAACAGGATTCCATCAGTGTATTAAACCATCGGTCAATCGAAGTAGTGGGTTTGATTCTGTAAAGGCAGCGACGCATTCACGGCGGTGTATTTTAACTGGAAGCCGCCGCCTATGACTGAAGCATCAGTGAGGAACTTCAGCGTCATCACGTTTCCTGTAAAAACAAAAGCATCAAAGACAATAAGAGACCTGTCTGTGCGCAATAACATAATGTTTCCTTGTGTATGTTTCTTAATATGACACGATGAGGACATCTCACCTGTACTGATCATATCTTCAGGTAAATGTTCGCCACAGAATCTGTAAACAAACAGATTAAAAAAATGGTACATTAAACTTTCATGTCTCATTTTGACTGAAACATTTTTCCGGGGTCTACTGAATCGTGTACAATGTTGTCATATTATGCTGTAAGCATCTTTTAAAAAGATAATTTTTTTGGTGATTTCTGTAACTACTTTTGCAACTATCTGATTTCTGATTATGTTGAATGTCTTGAATTGGGCATTACATCAGCATTATGTAATCATTTTATGCCTATATATACCTTGCCCTTGATCATATTGGCCAGATAAAGACTCTGTTTCATACACTGTATATAAGAAGTGGATGTCACCCATTGGTTTGTGGACTGTCGTTTAGAAGCCTCGAGTTTGGCATTTTGGCCGTCGCCATCTTGTTTTTTTGTGACACGAGAGGGTGGAGCTAAGTACGACCGAATGCAAAAGGCGAAAACGCACTGTGAAAGGGTTAAAGTTCTGAAACGAAACGTACAACACTCAGACCGGACAACGCCGTGGTAGCGACCTGTCAATCACAAGGTAGCCACGCCCTAAAGCATCCCCTGCTTTATGGTCTATTTGACTCTAAATGGGACCATCATTTACTAAATGAACATCATGCTGTATTGAAGAAGACTTGAAACTAGTGATTGAGACCATAAACTCATGTTTACAATGTTAACTGAGGTAATAAATCAAGTGAAAAGTAGGCTCATTTTCTCCCAGACTTCTTTTTGCAACCAGAGGAGTCGCCCCCTGCTGGCTATTAGAAAGAATGCAAGTTTAAGGCACTTCAGCATTGGCTTCACATCTCAGAACGGGAGGTAACTGAAGTAAGAAGAAGTAAAGTACAACTAGGGCTGTGTATTGGCAAGAATCTTCAGCATTGGCTTCACTTGTCAGACCCGAAAGTTGCCCACTGGTTTCTGTTTTATAAAGTTTTGGGAGTTTCCTACTTTTCCCCTCAAAGATCCTCACCTCCCAGCGAAGCCGCTGACGTCATCGTAGCTGTCGTACACCTCCAGGAAATCTGCCAGACACTCTACGTCGTCCTCTATATCAAACTCCCGGAAGTGGAGGTGTATCCTCTGGCCGAGGCGCACACGGATGTGCCAGTAGCAGATCTGTTCGTCTTGATATTCGTTTGGGAAGCCAGGAGACTGAATGACCTTCTGCTGTTCTGTCAGCACGCCACCACACTCCTTAGCTGTGGGACACATGAATGAGATCTTAAATCAGCATGAGGGAAACAATAAGATAACTGCTTCTAGCAACTGATACTGTTGAAGGAAATTGTGTTATTTACATAATCGATAACCTAGATGTTCATCCATCCATTATCTGTAACCGCTTATCTTATTTAGGGTCGATCCCAGCTGTCATTGGGCGAAGGCGGGGTACACCCTGGACAGGTCGCCAAACTATCACAACGCTGACACATAGAGACAGACAACCATTCACGTTTACACCTCAACAATTAACAACTAACCTGTGGGAGGAAACCGGAGAACCCGGAGAAAACCCACGCTAACACGAAGAGAACATGCAAACTCCACACAGAAGGGCCCCTAGCCGGATACAAACCTGCGACCCTCATGCTGTGAGGCGACAGCGCTAACCACTACACCACCATTACGTGCGGCCCTAACCTAGATGTGTTTATTTTAATATCAGTACATACTTGCATGGGTTAATTATAATCATAAAAAAAGCTAATTAGAAAGTAAAGAGAGGGAGAAGATCACGTTGACCTGTGCATACCAGAGCCTATGAGTTAATTAGGCTCGTTAGTGAAAGAGCTTCAGACGTATAATAGAGCGCCTGGCACCACTGTACTAGAAACAGGCTTGCAAAAGTGACGTACTATTAGATAATCATCTTTGTAATTGTGAATGATATATTGGTTGTCAAGGGAGATTTTCTTACCTATGATTTGTTGTTTCATTTCCAAATATTGGGATCTAGGTACAAGGCCCTGCTATATCAGCTACCGTCTGCAATACCTTTTATTTTGGAGAACTATGATAAAAAAAATCTCAGGATAATTTAGGTGTTTGTCGCCCTTGTATAAGAAACTATAAATGGTTGGCGAATTGTAAAATCAACTCTGATATGTATTTCTTTATGTCCCCTGAGAAATGAGAATGTTTACATGTGAGAAATTAACTGTTTAGATTCCCAATACGTGGTCAGTTTATCCAACTAACGCTGCTGCAGCATTTTTGGAGATGTGATGGAGCTGCTGACGGGTGCCTTGAGACCGGCCCGGCCGTCGCTTGAGCTCAGTGTAAACGGTCTGCTGATAAAACCATACTTAATCAATTTAGCAGGCAGTATCTAGTACATACTGATTGAGTACGTAGTATGCAGTATATTAGTACGCGATTTCAAACACAGTCTGAGTGTTCGGTCCCTACGAACCTGTTAGTGATTACTTATTTAAAGTTCCAGAAGACTGAACCGAGAGAAGAAAACCGTGACGACACTTCAAAGATTACTCCCAGATTATCTAACTGTTTCAAAGAAACTTAAACAAGAAGTGCTGGTCGAGCCAGAAATAAAACACTTAAAGGAACTCCCCACACACAAATTAACATTTCGTCAATGCTGAATCGCAGCTGAAACACCGGGGAAGTTTGTATGTTGCCAACAGGCCCGTAGCCAGAATTTTAAGAGAGATAATTGGGCAATTATTGAACTTTTGGATCCTACATTACTTGAATAATGGTGCACGAGCGGTCATGCAGCAGCTCTACTGATATGTAAACAGCAATAAAATGTTCCTTGTCATCATTTTATTTTATCTTTTGAACCTTTATTTAACCCGGAAGTCTCTTATGATACGTTAGAGAGACTCAGGGTAGATTAGTAGATTAGGGAAGATTAGTTTGCATAGCACAATACCATACAACGCCTGAGACGCATAAAGGAGAGAGAGACTATTTAAATGTGGCGTCTGAAAGGCTGGTAGGAAGGTTTCCAAATGAAGTTTGTCTTGTAAATTAGTCCACGTCATGTGATATCAACACCAAAGTCAACCACATGTCCCCAGTGCTCCCTTGCTAACTGTGTTGAAGGCATTACATCTGAAATGTGAAAATGAGTATATAAGTATACGCCAACCAGAGAGACACATTTTACGTCACTACAGTAAAAAGCAGCTCTGGACCATGGTGAGCTGAGGACATATGGATAAATTCGGTGTCTGTGTTCTCAGGCGAAAGGACCACTTTAACTCCCCACAGAGAGTATTCCTTTACTCAGCTGGTGGGATTGTGCATCTGTTCGTGGGAAGCATTTTGGTTTTAGGGGGGGGGTCTGTCTCTTGCGTGTGAGCTCTGAATGAATTCAGAATAGGAAAAACAAACGCTTTTGTTGAATGAAGGAAATGAAACACACATGTGGAGACTGGTGACAATGGGCATCAAAAGCTTTTCCACTAGACGTCCTGCAGGGGGAAGACATTTAACGTTGATTCTCATTTGTGGATCATTTTTAAAAAAAAGTAAGCTTATAAATCCATCACTGGGGCTCAAGCTGGCCAAAATGTCTGAGACACTGAGATGGCTGAATGAACTGGTGACATGAGGAAACTTTAGAGAGCAGAGGGTTATAGAATAATGACATTAATGTGAACATGTCCTTACTCTAACAATGAACCTCATAACCACTTACTATGAAATGTAACATACACTGCAACTGGAAATAAACTGGGACACATTTAGAATATTTATGTTTAAAACTGTGAAAAGGTCTATATATTGTCTATTTCTAATACTAATATAATAATACTAATTATATAATACTAATCCTTTGTCCCCCGAGCCATCAAACTGTACAACACCTCTCTAGGGAGGGGGGGGACAAAGGAGGACGGTCTGCAGGACAGATAATAATGCACTATACTCACTTTTAACAGTCTCTTCTGCACTATATTCACTTTTTTAATAGTCGTGTATCACAGCTGTTACTCTGCACTATATTCAGTTTTAACAGTTTTCTTCTTCATCTTGTATTTTTATATCTGGTATATTTTTTTGTTCTTTGTACTTTGCACTACTAACTTTTTTACTTTGCACTATCTATCTATTTGTGACATCACAAATGTACAGAAATCCTGATGGCTCGTTTAAAGGCACAGTTTCTGAATACGGGCTGTGTGTATTTCTGCATGGATTGGAGTGTTTCAACACTTTTACAGTATTTATATAGCACTTCAACCTGCTTTATAATAAAAAAGACATGAAAAGCTCTTTGTTTTGGCTTTTACGACCCTTTAACTTTATCTCTCACTGCTCTCACAGCACCGTTCTCAGATAAAAAAACTGTAAAAAGCCACCTGCTCAGCAGCAAACAGCAGACAGAGAGACTAGCTGGTGAACACAGTGGAGCATTTAGCAGCTACATCACCAGATATTGCCCTCCTCCACATTGATTAGGTGGCCAAACCACCATCAAGGCAACTTTAAATGAGTACTATCTGTACAGTCAGTTTGTTTTTACTTGTGAGACACAGAAAAGACTAATTTCCCTCGCCTTGTGATTTCTGTTGCTGAACTAGTGTTTCTTATAACTCACTGAAGGCACAGTAGCAAGTGAATTCAGAACTGCTACTCATTTGGGTGTTTATTTCCAAATTATTGCTTTTAAATGCTTTTCAGATACACTTCAAAGGACATGAGAAACTTATAAAAGGCTTAATGACATTAATGCACTGAATCATTCAGGCGTGGTGGTTTTTAAAACCACTCAGTTACTCCGCTGACATTTTATCCACTCTGATGTTCTGACTTCCTCCAGGTTTATTCTTGGTCTGACCAAGATAACTCACAGGGTGGGTCTGAGATTGTGGCTTTGAGTCAAGACAAAAAAAAACAAAGTTCTCTATATCATCCCTCACTTTAAACATCCTGAGTGAGTCTGTGGAGCCTCAGACTTGATGACGTTTCTCAACCTGAAGGCCTGGGTCTCCACCCACTGGGACTCTGACACCCAACCACGTCATCACTTGCTATTTAAACCACAGTCATCACTTACTCTATAAGCCGCGTCATCCCTTACTATTTAAACCGCGTCACCACTTACTCTTCACCACACAGTTTGTTTTAAGCCATCCAGATATTTTACTTTAGTGAGTACCAGTATCAGTAACACAAATACTACTACAAGTAAAAGTCCTGCATTTCAAATTTTACTTAACATGTTAGTAAACATTCAGACATATTAGCATCAAAATGTGCTGCATAAATCAATAGTTTTTATATTAACACTCAATTGAACAACTGAGTATAATGTGAAAGCGACTGCTCATGAACCTAGAGAGAATAATTACCCAACTCCACATGTTTATGGACCTTTTCGTCCTTTTTTAGCTCATTTTTTTGGTTTTATGGCCTGCAAATGAATTTTTCTCATAAGCCCCATTTTCATCGAAAAGGTTCTCACGAACTCACTGACTGTTAGCTGTGTAAATAGCAGAGGTGGGACCAAGTCATTGTTTTGCATGTCGCAAGTTAGTCTCAAGTCTTTGCACTCAAGTCCCAAGTCCTAAACTTTGAGTTTCAAGTCCTAAACAAGTTTTAATGCACTCTTCACCAAATATAGTGCCATTTGCATCTCCATCTGTAACTTTCGGCCCGCACGTTTTGCATACTGCAATTCATTTTTTGTTGACTACCACATAGTTTTTGTATGCAAAGGAAATTATGTTTGGTACAATTGTTTCCAACTGGGGCTCATTAACGTAACGTTAGTTCTTCATGGTTCTCTCCTGCAACTTGATTGGATGCTGTTGGATTGGTTCAAACAAAGTGGATCTGGGGAATTAAGTGTTGACTTACTGAGAATGAATAGCGTTAACATTAGTTGATTCAGGAAATTAAGGGAAATTAATTGATTCGTGGCACACTTTTTAATAACATGCATTTTAATCTTTGTTTAAAGTCATCAGATTTGTGACTCGAGTCTGACTCGACTGCCATAACAAGTTTGTAGGGTAATGTCAGGGCGGTGTGTCTGTCAGCTTTTATATTTTTAGCTCTTCTGTCTCCTAGTGGCCGAAATGTGATCACACGTCAAAGTACTCATTATGCAGAATCTCCCTCCAGAGTGTTATAAATAGCAATGCATCATATTATTTGAGTTTATTATATGTTTAGCATCCAAAATGTCAAACTACACAGCAGTAAGTAAATGTGGTGGAGTAGAAGTAAAGAGTTGTACAAAACAGGTAAAGTTCAAAGTACCTCAAAATTAAAAACAAAAAAAAACCTTAACTTTTTTCTTAACAAGAATATCTGGTTTTATGTTGCCTCCCTTTCCGCTAATGAGCACATACAGACCTAACAACAGCGCTGCTGCTGTTTTGGTAATTATTGTGAATTTAGGACAGTACATTTAGGAGTGTAATGCCATCCTAACTCAAGATTCCTAAATCCCTAAATTGGGATGCTTCTGTAATAGCTGAAGATAAGCTAAGATAAGATAGGATTTTTTTCCAAAATGCTATTGAAACATGTTTCTGTAATACCAAAAATCCTAAATGTCATCCTAAACTGAGATAAGATAAGATATCAGACTTTCAGGCTCCTGAAAACCAAAACAATCAGTAGAAATCTACGTAGAGCTGAGGTGAACTGCACATTCGGCTGAGTAATACGATACGATACGATACGATACGATACGATACGATACGATACGATACAACTTTATGGTCAGTTTGCACTGAAATTCATTTTGCATCCACAGGCCGCTCAGTTTGAGAAAATTATAATAATTCTCTGTGGGTGTGTCGCTATTAATCAATATAAAACTATTGATTAGTGCACGTTTAAGTAATTGTGCTTAAACCAGCGTTTACTGCTACAGTATGTATAAAACATGCACTCACAGTCTGGGTTGTAGCAGTACACATCCCATTTCTCCTTTTTGTCCTTCCTGGCTCCGTAGTCGACGATGCCAATCTTCCCAAAGCCACAGTTGGTACCGCGTTTGACGATGGGGTAGCCAACGTGTCCTTTGTCGAACCATCCAGCAGCACACACATGGAAACCTGATGAAAGAGCAGAAAAATAGTCAGTGATAATAAACTACTGTATTCTGCCAACCAACCACAGAGAGTCTTTCTTTCATCTCTGCCAACAGGGCAGCCTCGACAGTAAAAACCCTGAGAAGAGCTTTCTGGTGGTGTTTGTTATTTGTTGTTGTTTGTTATTTGTGGGGCCTCAGAGTTAAGCTTGGAGTCACAATCAATCAGCAGAGCCCAGACCAGCCAGATAAAGAGGGACCTCCCAGGTGGACTGCTGTGGGGAAGCTCAGCTGTAACCGCTGACAGGGAGGTGGATCGAGTGGCTGGATTTATTCTCTGTGCCAGAGGAACGGTGATGCTACCCACCCACGAAAGTGTTTACAGGCTTTTACAATACTCGTGGGGCCGCTTAAAACTGGACAGGGAGTCATGAAACAGCAAAGCCCTCGTGGAAAGAAGTGTTTCACCCGCTGCTTCCCAACGACCTTTACCCCGTGAACCTCTTTTTCTATGTTAAAAGCATTCCAGCGGGTCAAGAGATGTTACATCAGACGTGATGTTTAATGTGTTTCATGGGAGAAAGGGACCTTCCCGGCTTTCATGTGGTGTTGGCAATGATGTAAGAGTCTGCCTGTTATGATGAATTATGATCCATACACTTTCTCCTACATTAAATCTTCTCCAGCAGGAGCTTTGCATGTGTGCTGTCGATGAGTTTGTGCCACAGACCTATTTGACGAGCCGCCTCCAGTTGTTCATAAGTGGCCAGGTTCCCTCCCTCGTACTTGCAGACAGCACTGGCCTCGTAATACGTCAGCTGGTATCTCCCTTTGCGTGATTCCCGGTGGTAAACTCCAGCTGCTTGTTCTGTCAAAGAGAGAGAGAGACAATAAAATAAGCCAAGAGGCCAAGAGAGGACTGATTGTCTGTGCTGCTGTGGTGACGCAGTCTGGAGCAACCACAGTGATCTGCACTGTTTTTAGTACAAATTTGAAGGACTTGCCCTTTACTTGAGTCTATCCATTGTATGTAACTTTATACTTCTACTCCACTACATCTCAGAGGGACTCACAGGGACTTTCACCCGGAGAAAGCTGTTGGTGTCCCGTGTGAAGCCACAAGTCAAAGTTGATTTATTTGCCACGTAACTTCCGTTCTTAAGTAACGCCACTTCTGGTGTTATTTTAAGCCAAACCACGATCTTTTCCCAAAGCTAACAAAGTAGTTTTGTTGCCTAAACCTAACCACGTCGATCTATTCCTAATACTAACTAAGAAGTTTTATTTTGAAAAGACTGGAGCAGAAATTGACACGTGCGTCAGGTGTTGTTGAAAGTTGTGCTGAGCGTCACGAAAAAAAGGGAAATTTGTTTCTATGTACACAAATCAAACAGATTAAAATTCGTGACTATTTCACAAACTGCCGTGAGACTGTGTTGGTGAAAACCATGTATCTACAAATGTGTCGATGTTGAATGTTTGTGATACACTGAAGGATGAAGTGTTCTTTTATGTGCTGAGAAAATCCTCCTACTTCTTAAAGCTGACTTTTTAGAGATACGTGGTTCTCACAGGAGAGCGCCGCTACAAACATATGATGATCTTATAGGATATGATGCATTGCTGTAGATTAAATCAGTGGTTCCCAAACTTTTTTCATGTCAAGGACCCCTAAACAGACCCCCATTTGATATGATTTTGTCCCAGGGTCCCCCATCTTATAGGATTTTTCTGCAGAAATAGTCATACATTCTGCCATTGTGTTACTTATGGATGTAATTATAGTAAGTAAGTCCCCGGACCGCCACTGGATTAAACTACCAAACAGTGAAGGAGTTCAAATTAGCACAACCATAAACAGCTACAGCAGTAAAATGCAACATACACATTAATGCATTAGCAATATGAATCCAGATTAACACTAGATATAAGAGTAAAACACTGACAGGGAACATTTTACTGCACAACGAATACTTGCTGATGATGCTTACATACTTTAAAAATGCAAAACTTTTACAAAGTGGAGTATTTTCTCAGGGCTTATACTTTTGCTAAACACACCCGCGGTGACAATGCTCTCAGTGAGAGGGCGAAAGGTTACATTAAGCTAAACATAAAACCTGAACAAGGGAGGCTAACTGTGAAATTTTTCCACATTTTGGAAGTTCACCAACCAATTAGGTCACTTGCTCCCTGGCCTTGTCAGTGGGGAGTCCTCTGCTGATCCTGTTTTGGCTTAACGCATGCATGACTGCTATCACTGAGATCACTCAGAAATTAGCCTCAAGGTTGATATTTTGATCTGTTTAACAACCTGAATGTTTTTTAAACTCACAGCTACAGGAACCCACTGCTTTTTCACCTCATCAGTCTCTGTAACAGTGACTGACCTTTTATAAGGAGACAGAAAACATTGACAACTTCCCAAAGTAAAACAAACATGTAATATAGGAGAGAAGTTGCATGAATGTTAGAACATGTTGTGCATGTGATTCAGGTAAACCCAATTATGAAACACAGCTCTGTTCCCTCCTGCCTCATAAAAAACATAAAGAATGCATTCATAAAATGAGTTGGAGGTGTGTAGAGCGACGCCTATATGATTTATATTTCACACATGAGGAGAAACTCAAAGCTCTGGTGTCTGGTACTATTTCAGTGCAAAACTAGAAAACCCTTTCTGTTCTCACAGTAAATAGAAATGAGCCAAATTATCTTGTGACTCTGATTTGTTTGCATTTTGGAGATGAAGTCATTTCCTCCATGTTTACTGGCCTCATTGCCTGCTGCATGCAGTCAGCCAGGCCATAAACATGCAGTTTGGCACAATAAGGGAAAGCTGCTGGACTGGTGTGTTTCTCTTATGTGAGGACATTTATTGCTTTGCTTTTAACAAAAAACATCTCAGGTAAAAGTATCTTACATGTAGACTGAGGGAAATTAAGGACACTGTAAACAATTGCTGTTAATTTACAGCAGGATTTCAACAGTATTAACCTGTTATTGCTAAAAACAGTGCTTTACTGTTAATACAAAAGATATAAATAGGTTTTTTAACTGAACTATAATGCATTCTTAAAAAACAGTCTTTTATAGCCTTTTTCCTAACAAGTGCCTTTAATTGTATTTAGTGTGACTATTCCTATGTCTGTAACCTGCTAAGTCTATTCATCTAGGCAAAAAATAATGTTTATTAAAATGTATGTAACAAATACAACCTAAATAGTGCATTAAAACAAATCAGTAAGATAATGTAAAAGAAAGGTGAAAAACAGCTATATACTGTATCTTTAAACAGTAAATTAACTGTAAAATACTGTGAAATTAATAAAGTTCAAACAGTATTTTTCATTAACAGTACAAAGCTGTACATTTCAGCGACAGTATAATAATGTTAATTTTACAGTAACATAAAGGCAACCCTGCTGCCAGTTCTTTACTGTTATTTTACTGGGTAATTCTTAACAATGTGTGTTGCTCTTATGTGAGGACATTTATTGCTCTGCTTGCAAAAACAAAACAAAAAACTAACAGAAAACAACCTCAGGTAAAAGTATCTTACATGACAGGGAAAAGTTAAGAGAGAACGGGTGGGTGTGTGGGGTATGTTATGTTTGTTAAAGTAAATCCTGTATTGAATATATTGCATAATAATGCTGATGTTTGTATAACAAAAAAAACAATAAAGACATTGTTAAAAAAAAAAAAAAAAGTATCTTACATGTAGACTGATGGTAAATTAAGTATGTTATTATTGCTAAAAGAAATGATTAATACAAAACTGTGCATAAAAGCTGATGAAATGCAAAGCAACACTGGTTAATAACGTTGAAACAGTTTGATTATTGGAATAAACTGTTCTGGTTTTGATGCATAACAAAAGGAAGTCATCGTGTCTAGTAATCAACTCGAGTTATGACACAAAAAAATACTCATTTTTCATACACATTTTTCCCCCCCTAACTACAACGACAGCCACAGAAAGAAAGAAAAAAAACACCAGATATTTACCCAGCCATATTGAATTATGAAATACTCCGTTTCGGTAGCCCCATGCCTGCGCCTCCTTCAGCAGGAAGCCGAGTGTCCAGAGGAAAGTGAAGAAGCGCATCCTGCAGTGTTCAGTGTTCAGTGTGCAGCTGTTCTGTCCAGATGTTGCCTCTGCTGCAGCTTTATATGCGCCTCTAACGCTGCTGGCTGCCACCCAACAGAGGAGGGAGTCTACTGGCTGTCACTCAAGGAGGCTTATCAGAGGTTAATTAACTACAACTTCTTCTTCTTCTTTTTTTTTTTTAGATTAGATTAGATTATTCTTTTTGCTTACTAGTCAAGTATTCAGATCTAGTCAAAATAAAAGTAGTTACAGTGTAAAAAATACTCAAGTACTGCATTTAAAATCCTATTCAAGTAAAAGTACATAATAAAATATAAAAGTCTGACTTTAAAGTAAAAGAACTCATTATGCAAAATGGATAATTTCAGAAAAAATATATGTTTCATTAGCCAACTGGATTATAATAAGTGATGTGTAAGCCTCACAAATGTTAATTAACTACATCTTCTTTCTTTTTTTTAGATTAGATTTGATTATTTTTTTTGCTTACTTGTCACCAGTGGTGGAAGAAGTATTCAGATCTAGTCAAAGTAAAAGTAGTTACCGTGTAAAAAATACTGCAAGTCCTGCATTTAAAAGTAAAAGTAAATAAGTATATACAGCTGGGTAGATTAATCTATAACAATATTTCATAATTTATTAGTTGACTTATATTTTTTAATTAAAAATCTGAATCAGCAAAGTAACTAGTAACTAAATATGTCAGAGCAAGTGAAGTAAAAAGTACAATATTTCCCTCTGAAATGTAGTAGAGTAGAAGTATAAAGTAGCAAAAAATGAAAATACTCAAGTAAAGTACAAGTTCCTTAAAATTGTAGGATACCTGTATACAGTAGGGGAGACCGGGGAGTGTTGTAACACTGGGTTAGTTGTAAGTTGTTCTACACTCTTATACACTTTCACAATTTATTTTAATTTATTAATTATTTTATTATTGATACTTTTTTATTTCTTGCAGTGCAGTGTTAAGGGTTAATGTCTCAAGAAAAATAAACTTACAGGTATCGGGGACACCTTGGCGTTGTGAGGTGTATGCATACAGGTATTCATGCCATTTCCTTCTCAGTGACTCTTGGAAACTGCGCAGCACAAACTAATAGAAAAAAAAAGCAATAATTAATAAATGTCAAGTTCTCTAATAGTTCTATACAATGTAAAGGACAACATGTTTAATGAAATCTAACTGATTAATATAATTGATTTAAATGCTAGGTAATGCATCCATGTGAAATAGTGATTCAATTATATGTTTAAACTAAAATTAAACTCAATTTGTGTTAAATTGTCATAATTTGCATATGAATTCTTGAGTTATGGCCAAAAACGTGTTTAGTGAGGTCACAGTGACCTTGAAATTTAACATCTTTGAAATCTAATCAGCTCATCCTTGAGTCCAAGTGTGCCAAATTTGAAGAAATTCCCTCCAGGAGATTCCTGAGATATGACGTTCACGAGGATGGTGCGTATGGACAACGATATGGACAACCCGAAAACATAACGTCTCCGGCCAGGCTGTCGCTGAGCCAGAGGTACGGAATAAAAAGTGACAAAATGCAGTGGGTTATTATGTGTACAGACCAGGTTTATCATCTGCTCTTGTAACCCTAACCCAATATTCACTCTCCTTTTAGCTCTCCGTCAACAGACGCTAGATTTAGTCTAAGCTGTTAGTTGCCAACGTTGTCTGTGTGTCATTTGACGCTGGGCAGGCAGTGTCAATCAAAGCATTTTTTGTTTAGCTGCTGCTGGAAATGGGGCTGATAACAGCAGTGAGAGGGAACCAAAACAGTAAATATGTCGTAAAACCAAAACAATGAGCTAAAACAGGGAATAACGCCCTCTTTACCTGCAGAGGTGGGTGATAATTTTCTGTGTACATCACAGGTAGTCATTTAATTTAGTGTTAGTGTGATAATATCGATAATGCAACTTAATCAAGGCATCGTTTTGAATGCAGGATTATTTCTCGTGTTGTGTTTTAATGGAGAAAAAAGGGATTTGGAGTTCCTCTGCCAAGCTCCCCTGCAGAGTCCTGTCAGTTGCTCAATAACATAGGCCACAGGAGGTCTGGTATTACTGTAAGAGGAGTAAAGCACAACACCATGTGTGGGGTTTTTCCAGATGTTAGGTGTCTCCCACAGCTTCAGTAATGGGGTAACACCACCACATGTTTTACCAGCAGTTTGGAAATACAGTAGATAACGTAAGTTTCTTAATAGCAACCCCAAGGCCAGCCCAAAGCACAACTTATTTGTTAAGACTAACAAATAGAGTTGTTCCGATACAGATACTAGTATTAGAAATGCTTCCGATACTGCCCAAAATTCGGTATCGTGTATCGTCCAGTATGCCAGTCTATGCACCTATCCGATACTATAATTTATTAACCCAGAAAAAAATTAACTTGTTTAACCGGAAATCAATTATTCTTTGCCGCTCCAAAGCAGTAGCCTTCACTGTGTTGTCACTCTGGATGTACGAAGAAGAACTCATCGCAGGTTTGTCACGTGACGATAGCAAGCAACAACAGTGCGGTGCCGGTGGAGAGTGTTAACATTAACGGTAGTCGGTGCAAGGAAAATATCAGCCATTTGGCAATATTTTACAATGGTAAATCCAACAAGTAAAACGGTGATATGTACAGTATAAGGCTTCCGTTTCGAGGAGTGGCAGTACCCTAGTAGGGCGTGTGAATATGAGGAGACAGCTAAGAGAATACAGAATTGTTATGTATTCCTAGCTTCATTTATTTTTGTTCTTTGTAACTGACAAACTGAATAATAAAAGAAAATTCTATTAAATTAATTCTTTGTATTTTTTCATGTTTTACAAAGGGTTTAACCTGAGTCAGGTTTGTCGGTGGTAAACAGCTGTTAAATAAAAATAATAATAATAACTATATTTTTTTTAATCATGCTGGTATCGGATCTGTATTCGGGATCGGCCGATACCGCAAGTTCAAGTATCGAAATCGGTATCGGGTAGGAAAAAATGGTACCGAAACATCTCTACCTAACATTTAACTTTTCAAATGTATCAGTATGCAAATGTGCACAACAACAATAATTAACTTGTGAGCAATAATCAAAATAAATGTGTGATATACATCAATGTGGACAAATGACACAGCAAAAGCAAGAACAGCATTCTTATTGCGCGCTTTTGCCTTGCGCATTGTCGTGTCATTCATACGCTGGGGATGGCTCGTGACACATTTAGAGGCTTAAGGGCCAGATATTTCCTTCAAGAGTTGGTGGAGACCAAACACAGAGCTAAAAGAGAGTCAATGTTAGACTTACATGAGCCAGGTGGACGGAAACATGACTCCAAATGAATGATAATACAAAAACAGGAATTTATGAGTGTCGTCTTTGCTGCTTTTCCCCAAAAAAAACCAATTAATGTAGGTTTAAAGTTTGTCAAAGAAATGGTGAAACCAGAGAACATCAGCGGAATGAGGAACCGGCAACTATCAGGGATCCAAACAATTTGTACAAAGTTGTACAATTTCATTCTTTTTTCCGTAACTTTATGACAGCACAGTGACAAATATGGTGTATGGATGAGTGCCAGTGATGACTGTGTTGCTCATTGAGGTTTTACTTCCCCACACTGTGTATTAAATGTCTGGGTGGCGGAGTTCATTGGGTGGAGTCCCTGGGGATTCATGACCTGTGGTGTTACTAACATGATAGCGGTTGGAAACCCAAAGTAAACAGTATATTATGTGTCAAACAATGAGGTGGTGCACGAAATACATTAGCTTTTTTTAAATACTGTCCTTGACACTGAATTTGCTGTCGTTGCAATATGTGTTTCAGGAACATAATCTTGGTAAACGATACACTCAGTTTGCAACATGATATCTCCCTTTCTCAGGTTAATGTGAGAGGGCACACACACACACACACCAATGGCTGCTGAGTAAAATTGTCCTGAATTGTTTCCAGACCTGGAAGGAAATGATCTGTACCTTCACAGTTCTCCGTGTGCCTCTCCCATTCAAACCCACACACGGAAAGTACGTTTCAGACACAGTAATTGTGACACACTGTACATTACTGCATTTTAATAAGTGATGCATCATCATTTCCATGTGTTCTGCAAGTACAGGAGGGCTAACTGGTTACGCAGTAGTCAGGATTAAGCAACAATAAAAGCGCACTAAATCATTTATACCACTGACATCATGTCTGTCATGAGTAATAAATGCAACAAAAACATGTTGAATGTGCTCAAAAAAAGGAGGAACGGCATTATGTGGACATTCAAGAGACGCTGTTTCTTTAATGTAACACATATTTTTAATAACACGACTGCTGTCGGTGCTTTTACGTTTGTTTCAGATGTTTAAGCGAGACAGACAATGTAGGACTGAGAAATGCAGCTAGGACAAAAATAAATGAGTACAAACTGAAATTAAGGTGTAAAATTCCAAATTTAAAAGTGCAGCAGAGTAGCAGTACTAACATTGTGATAAAACTGAAAGAGAAGACATCCTAAATGATGTATTAATGTTTCTTTGTGTATGTAGGATTCTCACAGTAGAGTGAATTACATTTGAAAAGCAACTTTTATAACCCTGACAGTGAAAGCTGGATTTATGCTTCTGTGTCGACTTGAAAGCTTTAGCATGGGAATTGATTTATTGATTTTAAGCATCGTATTTCACCCGTTGTCTTCCCGTCTTTATGTGTCGTACATTATAAAGACATGTCAGCTGTCTTCTTTTCAGTAGCTCTAAGGCAAACTTTCCCAGTGTTGCTATGTCACAACGTGAATGAAAGAATGTACCTTAGGTGTATATTTAAAGCATGACGTGTCTTGATAATAAACAACACATTATCAAGACACGTCATGCTTTAAATATACACCTGAGGTACATTCCTTCATTCCCGTTGTGACATAGCAACACTGGGAAAGTTTGCCTTGGAGCTACTGACACACAATCATTCTTATCTTAAAGTAATAATCCCGAAGATTTTCATTTAAATAAATGTCTGTTAAGTCACTTTCTATCGCTGAATGAGGTTAACACAATGGTGAGTGAGCCCATGGCCCACTGATGAAAGCCACTGCATTTGCAGTATTACACACTGGGTGTCTGTGGCGATAAAAATCACAAGCGGCGACACTGTTTGAATCTCTGGGAAATGAGACCCAAAAAACACACCTGCAACTACCGCTTATCGCCATAGGTGCTGCTAAAGAGAACAAAGGTTTGTAGTGGAAATGACTTTGCTCAATCACAAAATGGACGTAACGCTACTGAAAAGGTGAAAACTATTGAGCCTTTCTTGAGCTTGCATAAGAGCAAAGACAAGTAGCCCAATCACGCTTCTTGTAGTGGTCTTGTGGCCAACCATGTAATGTAATATAATAAAATAAAGTACCTGTCACGGTGGTTAGCAATGTCGCCTTACAGCAAGAAGGTTCTGGTTCTGCGACCCTTAAAGATAAGCGAGAATATCGATGGATCTCTTAACCATGCCATATTGTATGCATGCACCCCTTTGTTAAAACTCAGGGTCTCTTAAATCTATGAATGTACTGTAATCCCCCAATTTCCCCTTATTTTGTGAGACTAATGTAAACTGAATTGAATTAAGAGCACCATTAATCAGTTTATTCGGCCACTTGGGGGCAGATTTTCTATTCTTACTTGTATTTTTCTTCTCATTAAACCTCCCCTCCCCAAGTTTTCCTGTCTCAGCCTCCCGACCGCGGCCGGAGGGCGAGCTGAGCGAGCTAGAACGAGCGCACTTTGTGAGCGAAGGCAAGCAGGCAGGCAGCGGAGCAGAGAACCGCAGAGACTCCAGTCCTGGAGACCAGAGCTAAAGTCTCCCCCGCGTCTTCCGACCGCGGCCAACACTGTTTTGCAAGACAGGCGTCACTAGATATAACGTTGCGTTTTTGGTGCTTCCGTGTAGTTTGTGTTGGAGTCTGAGTCTGAACGGCGTAGCCACACGCGAGCGCGCATGGGACACCGACCCGGATTGATTTACACTTCTTACGTTTGTAAGAAGTTACAAACAGTCCCTTTAATGCTCTGAATATCGTAGAGAGCAGTGGTTATCAACCAGGGGTCCTTGAAGAAGTTCCAGGGGGTCCCTAGAAAAATGGGAAAGTAGTTTGTTTTCACTATTTAATTCACTATAGAAGTGAGCCCAATGTGAGTTAAGGGTCATAATAGCGATTTTTCTGCAGGTTTCACTTCCTCCTCGGATATCTCCTCAACTGTTGTTGACAACTAAGCTAACAACCAAAATCTTTTCAGATGGAGGTCCCTGAAGCGAAATCTTATCAAATGGGGGGCCTTGGCCCCCATGTGTCTCAATTTAGGGGTCCTTGACATGAAAAAGGTTGAGACCCACACTGGTATAGAGCAACCCCGTGAGCTTGAACTATTTGGAAATCATCAGCATTTAACAGGAAACTCTGGAGAGTTTCCCTGAGCATTGGGGGTAGCATGTGGTCTGTAATTACTGCCCTGAAGTGACGTGACATCCTCTGCACACATGTCAAACACGTTTCTGGAGCAGAGCTTGTTTTATTGTTCTGACTCTCTCTCTCTCCCTCTCTCTCTTGGGCCGACTGTTACTGTGAACGACCTCCACATGTACGTCAAATGCAACGGGACCAGATGGGGAGGGGATGGATGGATGGAGAGAGAGAGAGAGAGAGATGTAGAGGATAATAGTGTCTTTGTTTCTGGACTGTTTTCTGTTTTCTTTAATTCTCACGGGCTGTACGGACTGACTTCCATGACTTAACATCCTGCCACTGGCATATATCAAACTGGAGCTGCTGGTGTTCCTCACTCTGGTGGTCTATATATGACACACACACACTCATACGTGCACACTCATACGCATAAAAACCCGCTTCAATATAGTATTGAGGGTCCGTCCGGCAAATAAAATGACCTCACCGGAATACTCTCATCATGTCCTGTTTCTATACTGGTAGAAAATTCCTAATTCATCCACCCATAGGCATAAAATGTGCAGAACTGTGTCTGTGGTTTCACCAATCATACTTTTTATAATAATATTCCTTATACTGTACATCTTTATGAAAAATCTTAGGTTCTCTCAAATGAATAAATACATATTTTTTGTTTTACTTTATTTACCAAAATTACTATTATCTATAATAATTTCTCTATGCCTTTCTCAATAAAAAATAATTGATCACAAAAAAAACTCACTGCATCTCCCAACAGAACAACAATTTTGATAGACCAGTAACGTCACATATGACGTCACACATGACACAGAACATAAGCCCCACCCAATAACTTGTAGTACTGCTAACATCCGGAAAATAAGAATCCCCACAAGAATTGTGACGTCAATGACAGATAGTCAGCACTAAATTACAGTCAACAAATATTGCTTGTCATACTATGTCATTATTGCCATCTAGGGGGAAATGTTGATTTACCGGAAGATAGAGGAAGAAATAAACAATATGTTTTCAGTTATACTCAAGCATGGCAGCACTAGAGGTAGTGAGAGCTAACCAGTAACACAAACCGATAGAAACTGGTGCCTCTGATACTGAGAGGAGCTAATATGTTACAATTCACAACTTGTTCATAACTGATGAACAACAGTTAAAGGGGCATCTTTTGAGTTTTTAACATCTATGTGCTGTAATATCGTGGTATAAAAGGGTGTGCTGGTGTTTTAGTTTAACGAACATTGTTTAAGGTGTTTATAAACTGGGTCTGGGTCTGGGTATCATCGGATAGACAATATTTCATTTGTTCTTTCACTGTTAACATTCACATTTATTTTGGACATTATTTTGGGGTTAAAGGCATTCAGCTGAGTTACAAACGCTCCGCTACTGCTCCCTACTGGCCTGGACAGGATCCAACACTGATCCGCTTCAAATGGACAAACACAATATGCTAATCCCCAAAAATAAAGTACATTTTACGTCTGAATAAAATAAATACATAAATAAATAATAATGTGCCTACATTCTGTGTGGAAAACTGCAAACTTCCCTAAATATTAATATACAGCACCACAAATATGAATATAAAGCACCCAACAGATTTATAATACAGCATCCCAAATATGCTGAAATATAAATACATACAAATACACTGAACCTATGACACTTTAACCGTCTGAAAAACATCTGGTGCTGACACGTTGGTGGGTGTAAATATATTTAATGTTAGTATAAGACAGAGGTCAGCAACCTTTACTATCGAAAGAGCCATTTTTGGAAAAAATAAATAAATAAAATCTTTCTGGAGCCGCAAAACATTTGAGCATTGTGATAAAGGTAACACAGTTTATAGTCTAAGTTTATAGTATATAAGTCTAATGCAGTGAGGGCCTAAGAGCAAATGTACTACGGAGTATTAGGGCCACATTGAGGGAAAAAAAATCTGAGATTTCGAGAATAAAGTCATAGTATTACGAGAATAAAGTCGTAATGTTACGAGAATAAAGTCATAACTTAACGAAAAAAAAATTGTAATATTATGAGAATAAAGTCATAACTTTACGAGAAAAAAAAAGTCGTAATAAGTCATAACTTTACGAGAAAAAAAGGCGTAATATTACGAGAATAAAGTCATAACTTTACGAGAAAAAAATTCGTAATATTACGAGAATAAAGTCATAACTTTACGAGAAAAAAAGAAAATAACATGTAAAATTACTACTTTATAATATTATGACTTTATTCTCGAAATCTCCGATTTTTTTTTTCCCTCATTCTCCATCGTACCATACGACCTACAACAATGAAAAATAAGAATGAAAATGCAAAAAAAAAAAAAAAACAGTTATTCATTTCCACTAATTTTTTTAAAAATCCACAGGGAGCCACTGGAGAGGAGCTTAAGAGCCACATTTGGCTCTGGAGCCTCAGGTTGCTGACCCCTGGTATAAGAGAATACAACACTTTATTATGTAAAGTGCTGTGTGGGCATGAGGGGAGGTGGAGAGGTTAGGGTGGAGCAGGAAGAAGCAGGTTGTATGCACTACAACAAAATGTAAATCTTGTTTGATTTGACTTAAAGCTCTTTTAATGTAGTTGAGAAAAGGGTAATAAAAACAGAGACTAAATGCCTTATAACAATATTGCAACACGTTCATTTTAAATGAATGCCAGTAAGCACTGATTTGGTGATTTGAAGGTCAAAAGACGTCAAACTAGCTTCAATTTGGTTGTCAAGTCAAAGTTTTTATCAAATGTCCAGGTTACATACAGTATAACTGTTGTTTCAACAGCATTTAAATGACTATATTTAAATTAAATTATTTCTGCTCTTAGAACAGCACATTATTTTACATCAGAGTTTAAGAGTATGATGGTAAATGTACAAGCTTTACTGACATCTTTCCGTTCACTAGATGGCAGCAGAAGGCAGGATATCGGGGATGCAACCAGGCTTCTGTGAACAACAAATCAGCAGAGTTTGAAAGTATTGCCATGAATACACTTAGGACAGACGAGCTAAATAGACAGAAGTATGCAGACACCCATATGTGATTGTTGAGGATCTAATTTGAAAACCACGGGTGTTAATCTGCTGCTATAACAACCTCCACTCATCTCTGAAGCCTTCAACAACATGGTGGAACCACATTCAGCCACAAGAGCATTGATGAGGCCCACAAATTTACTCTTTATCCAGTTTTAAGCCACATTTTTACAATATAGTTATTACATCTTGGTGTTTTTTTATTGATATATTTTAACCAGTTGAAGGATTTCAGTCATCAGACGTCTGGATCTGAAGTTATCAGAGAAACAAGCTGAGCAAACGTTAGCGGCAGCTCGGCTCGCCGCCCCTCCGGGACGAACAGTGTCGAAGAAACACTGATTTTTAATCTGAAGCTGTGTTTTTACCGGTTTTAATCAACGGGTGTGTTTGTTTTGGAGAGGAGGTTCACAGCAAACCTTCAGATCAGATTGACAATAACAGCATTCAGCAACAGGAGGTCAAAGGTCAAAACATTGTGACTTTCTGACAATGTTGTTTTACACGGTTCACAGAGCTTTTTGTGATGTATATGGCCTGAAGGTGTCGGTGCTGTAAGAGCAGGCATGTGAGGTCAGAGCACATCAGTGTTGTGTTCATGGAAGCACGATGACGAGTGACGGGTGAGCCGCTGTCACACCCGCTGGGGTTCATGTGAAAACCGTCTCTGCTTTCAGACCTGAGAACTAAACCCGAGTTTACACAAAGCATTTACATCACAAAGAGGTTAATGTTCCTTGTCCTCCTCCTGATGTGGCGGGAAACAGACGCCTGTGCTTGCTGCAAGATACACTTCATTAGAGCGGACTGTGTGATAAATTAGCCTGATTTTAAAAAAGTTTCCACGTAATCCCGGTCATCCCTCTTCTTTCCCCTCATTTCCTGTCATCTTGCCATTTCTGCATTCAAAGATAAAGGCATGAAAACTACTTAAAGGAACAACATGAGACACAGTAAATATCAGTGCTGTCAGGTGTCAGGTTTTATCTGCAAAGAACTTTAAGAAGGATGTAAACAATGCTGGATTTAAACTGCTCAAAAACCTCCTTTGTAAATGTTTAATGAGGAAGGAAATGCATTCATTACAGTTGTTTGACTTAAAGGACACACACAGTGAGTTTTGGTCAGTAACGGTGAATGTAAACATTACTTTTGTTTGTTTGTTTACAAGAAAACTTCACAGGGCACCTTTAAAACTAACTTAGATGCTGGACTTTATATTGTAAAGGAACGTTTTAAGTCTTTACACAATGGGAGCGTATTTTTTGTGTGATTAATTTGCACGTCAATATATTTTCAAATTGATGTTTTTGTCATAAATACTTTCACACAGAATGCACATTATTACGCGGAGACACAGCGACATATTTTTTTCCGAAACACGGGTGAATTTCTGAGCTTTCGCACCGTGAATAAAAGCATCAACCAATCACGTTGTGCGGAACGGGTTTAGTTGCGTCTGTATTTATGAAACAACAACACAGAGGCTCCGTGGTCCGAACCACAAACAAACAAACACAGGACTTCAACCAGGAGACCGGTG
>CAKALU010069650.1:27756-63501 GCA_916700995.1 Hozukius guyotensis
TCTCTAAATGTGAAGTCAAATCTGTTTATGCAATTACAGATTTGTTTACACACAGAAATCTGTACAATTTTACACATTTATGTACACATTTGCATTTACACATTTGTGTAGACATTCATAAATCTAAGTACGAACAAGGCAGAAAAACCAAGATGGTAACGGCCAAAAAAAAAAATGGCGACAGCCAAAAACCAAGATGGTGACGCCAAAATGTTGAACTCAAGGTTCGAAAAGCAGTCCACAAACCAAGAAGTGACGTCACGGTGACTACGTCCACTTCTTATATACAGTGTATGGTACGATCGTACTGATTGAGATACAGTTTCACAACTCTCTACACACATTTGCAAATAATTTTACTTGAATAAAGGCCTCATAGAGTTTCGATGCTTTAAAATGACAATATGTTAATTTGAAGTAAATGACTATGAATATGTAATTATGGGGTCATTTTGTAAAAACTTTAATGATCATCAGACTGGGAGGGGTCTAACCAGGAAGATGTAAATTACAGCATCAGAGGACACATCAGAGCAGCCTTCCTGTCTGTGTGATCACACATCAAACATATAAGAGCACAGTTAGTGGGGCAAACAGATGTTTTACTTAACTTTGAAGTGTGCATATACACACACAGAGTTATGTGTGATGTTTAAAATTAGACCTCAGAGATTTATGACACTCCTTCTAATACATCCTCCGTAAATATATGAGCCAAACACAACAGACCCGCCGGCTTTTGACATAAGCAGATTTATTGTTCTTGCTCTGTGTGCAGTATTACATAAACATGTAGTGGTGTGAGTCTGTTCATCCGTGTGAAAAATGTTCACGCCTGTACAGAAAGATTTATGTTTGAGCTGAAAAAGGTGTGGGTGGGTGAGTTTTAATAAACTGTGCCGAGACACACAGCCAAGCCACAAAACATGTTCATTTGGCACTGCATGTACATACATACCCATGTTATATTATTCACATACACTCTTTGCACTCAAACACACTCTTGCACATACAAACTCCAAGTCCCTGCTACTTTTACTGTAAGACCGTCACAAGAAAGGCCACAGAGCGCCCTTCTTTTCTCGCCCGACCCTGCTAACATTTCTCACTGTCAGATTTCCCTGCGACAGTTCAGACTCCGCCTCTTACTGTGGGAACAGTGACGGTAGATTTATGACGCTATCCTTTGAGAGCTTCTCAAAGTTTCCACCCAGTACCAGTGCAGGCAGGGTGGACGTACGCAGCGTCACAGGGACTTTATAATGTAGCATCCAGTCATACTGTATGCCCAAATCCACATTTACTCAAAGTACTGCATGTGTCTGTATTCCAAGTTAGAGGTCATCTACTCGGCATCTCCACTGATCATAAATATCATCATATGGAAATGATTTAAAAGGTGCAATGTGTAAGATCTGGCCACCTGCTCCAAACAAATAGAGGGCAGCATTTCACCTCTACTACTGGATCCGATCACTCTAAATTTACAGTCATCATTAAAGAAAACAAAAAGCCAACTACTAACTAACAGCAGGGCATATACGCAAAATTCAACCAAACTGCGGAAACTCGGAGAGCCAAAATAACACCGCTTTCTTATAATCTTCAGGTGTGGCGTCGGCCTGTAGTTTACATTAGCCATCTCTGTGTTCACTGTGCCACTAACCGGGGGCTGTACAGTCCGTGTAGCGTTACGATAGTTTGTTTTGTTGGATTAAATCCAAGATAGCAGAAATGAGAAAACAGATTTTTTTTTTGTCCTCCCCGCCACTAGAGAACTACTTCGCCAGGAGGAGAGTGTGCAGCAGCTCCGGGAGACGGACCTTCAGTTAGCAGTTAGCTGTAGCAACTCAAATTCAGCGTCATTAGTGGTTATCAAATAACAACAAAGACTAAAGTTTACGGTCTTGTTTTATCCGCCTTGTCCTCAAATTTGGGGCAAACGGCACATGGTTGGAGTTTCGTCCACATCCTCTAACACCACCCAACTAAACTCCTGTTTCCAGGATAATTGAAATGCTCCCTTGCACTTCAGCTCATAAACTTGTTTTTACCTGCCACCATTTTCTCACGAGTGCCCGATCGGTACGGCACACGTTGCTAGATTTACTAGCCCAACGTGGCATTTTACTTTCCCCAGACAAGCCTTCTTGTTGAGCCCTGTGGTGGCGGGGAGGACGAAACTAAAATGCAAGTTGTTTTCTCGTTTCTGATCTCTCTAATATTAGTTAATTTTTTGAATGTTTTAAACTAAAATTCTGGCCACATCGTACACATTGCACCTTTAACGCAACAGTGCTGGATACACAGTATTTAACACGTGAAGGTGTCTCTGATTGTGACGTGTTGTTAAGGGTTCTGAAGCTGGTAATATTTCATATATATTTATAAATCCAACCAAAAGACCAAAAGACCAAAAGCAACAATGATCCGAACCAACTAACAGTGCACTGCAACTATCGATTATTTTTGTTACAGATTAATCTATGTATTTATCATTTGGTCAACAAAATTTCTGAAAATAGTAAATAAAAAAAAATGCCTGTCACAATTTCCTAATGCCCAAGGTGACATCTTCAGATTGTTTGTTTTGTCCGACCAATTGTCCAAGATATCCATTTTTACAATACAACAGGTGCTGGTGCTGGAGCTAGAGAATATTTGGTGTTTTTGAGAAAAAAGAAAAGATTAACCCATTATAAAAATAGTTGCAGATTAATATTATGCATGTAATTGTTTCATCTTTACTGTAAATACTCACGAGAGCTTCAAATGTGTATTAATCTGCAGCTGAAAATAGTCCCCAACAAACTGTTTCTGCCTGTTTAAGTAATGTTTGCTAAAAAAAAACACAGCGGCCAGCGGTTTTAGAAAACTGCTATTAGAAAAATGTAAATTCATATTTTTGACACATTTTAAAGATTTATGTCTTCAGTAGGAACAAGTAGGAGTATGGGTCTGAGCGCGGTAGAGAAGTCTGAAAGTATTGAGGGGACTACTACATTGTTGGTTTTGGTCTTTTCATGGGATTTGTTAACAAAAAAAAGAGAAATATAAAGTAACACCAACCGTATCCTTTAAGGGTTCAGAGGCTGGGGGGTGAGTTGGTTCCCTACGATTCAGATTAAGAGAAGGGAGTGCAATTGGAGCATACAATAACAAACACACACACACACACACACACAACATTAAAGAAAATTTAAATCTTTACGACACTTGACTCTTAATATTCTCTGTGCAAAATGAGGGTAAGAAGTCTACTGCTTAGTAAATGTTAGTAGTACCATAACGTCATCGTAGCCACCTTCAGGAATATGTGCTTTTTAATAACAATTTGATCTGATGCGGAGTGAAATATATTCCTGTTGGGTGCAAAGTTTATACTAAAAAAAGGCATTTTTAGTGTTTATAAAAATATACAAATATAAGCCTATGTCTCTGTGCAAAGACTGAATGGTGGTTTTTATGTGGTTGGAGTCATGGTTTTCATGAGAGAGTTTGTTTATTTTGTGTAACTGCAGACAAACTCACCGCTAACTCTACTCTCTCTCTCGCTCTCTCTAAACAACACCAAGGAGTTCATGCTTTGTCGCTCTTCCACCGACTGACACTGCTGTCAGCGAAACACACAGAAGAAGAAAAAAGAAGTCACATCGTGTCTCTGTGGAAGGCTTGAATCTCCTGCGTAAAGATAAAAAATGAAAAAAAAGGCCACAGATTTCTGCCCTCGGACACAGTCTAGTTCATTTCACTTCTGTAATCAGAGGGATGAGTGTGTTCAATCCGCCGTCCACCTCGGGGCCCCGTCCTCCAGGGATCTCTGTTCGCCGGACCGGTCCTGCCGCGCCGCGTGCTGAGGGATCAGTGGACCCCTCCGTTGTAGGACTTCCCGTACATGTTGAAATCTGTTTCTACAAAATGTGTAGAGACGGCCTGCTTGTACAGAGGGTTGGAGGCCTGAAGGTGGGAGAGATAACAGACAGGGAAGTGGCACAAAATGAGAGAGAGAGAGAGATTGAGAGAATAAGAGATTTGAACTCCAAGTGAGAAAGTCTCGCATTTGAATTTTCAAAATAAAACACTGTTTTGTTTCAGTATTTTTAGCAGGCTTTTAGTGGCCCGGGGAAATGGTATTGGAATTGCCTCTCACTATTTATGCAGAGAGACACACTGACACAATTCAATGTAATCCAGTCAATCTAACTCAAAGAAGGGCCCAACCCAGGAGAAATTGCAATAGTAATGTTTCTGGGTTCCTAATACCCTTGTGCATCATATATTAAAAGTATACCTTCATGGATTTAGCGGTTCAAGGTCAAAAGCAAAGTTTTGACGTTTTAAAGTAACACGGTCTGGGTAAAATGGTGTAAATATTGGAGGGTCTATGTACACCTATCCTCAAAATTTGTAAATTTTTTGGGGGTCAATCTTTCCAATTATACATTTTTTTCATAGGATATTCTAATGTTTTATATTGTACCTGTATTTGTGCTACTACTACCCCAACACACAATTTTGGGGACAAATTTTCCACTTACAGTTTGTGCCACACTGCTCCTATTTGGCTATAATGAAAGCAACTTTGGCGCTAGTAGGTACAGTAAACTACAACAAAACACGTTTTACGAGTGAGGGGGAATCGTTCTTACCATCTCATATCGGGCTCGTGAGCGTGCGCTCTGGAAGCGTGCAAACTCTCTCCGGTCATGAACGGTGATGGCCAACTTCCAGACAGCGAGCAGCACCACTCCCACCAGCAGGATGCTGCCGACCACCGCGAGCAGCACCGTCAGAGCGTCTGGAGCGCCGCCACACTCTGACACAGGAAAAGACAAATGATGATAAAATTCAGAAAATAAATTCAGTCATTGGTGAGTACAATCTCACCATCACTGAAAGGAATGATGGTCAAAGCTACAAAAATAAGACCCACGTTGGAATAAAAATCATCATCATCCTTTAATAGTGTTTGGTGTATGGAATCATGTAACGGGTGCTAAACTAAAAGGTCCTCACTTAGTTAAGACAGTTTATTAAAGGCAGAATGAGAAGGATTAGACAGTTGCAGTTTGTAAACACAATATTCAAAGTTGGTTATGGTGCTCGCCAACATTTTTTCGCCGCTGTGTCCGCCATTTTCGTAGCTTCCTCTTGGATGCGTGCTTACGATCGGGCACCTGGTCGCTACGTTTTTAAAGAGGTTGACAACCAGAAACATCCCAAACACAGCAAAATAAGAAAATACAGGCAGAGGGCTGCAGGGTCTCTACAGACACCACCACACACTTCTAGTGGGTCAGAAGGGATGATTGAGAGGGATTATTTTTGTATCAGTCTCTACATCTTAGTGGTTTTAATGCTTTAATGTTTTAGTATTTTATAAACTTATATTTCTAAAAATTGCTCTTACATTTTAAAAGTTTTATTCTGTTTTAGATTTATGCATATATTATAATATTTCCTTGTATTTTTCAATTGCAACCTATTGTTTTATTGCTTTTGTTGATGATATTTTATTCGCTGCCCACTTTAATTTTAACAGCACTTTGGTCAACTCCAGTTGTTTTTGACGTGCAATATAAATAAACTTCACTTGAAATTGTTTTTAAGAAA
This sequence comes from Hozukius guyotensis, assembly GCA_916700995.1. Lineage (NCBI taxonomy): Eukaryota > Metazoa > Chordata > Actinopteri > Perciformes > Sebastidae > Hozukius > Hozukius guyotensis. The sequence continues at coordinate 33,370 of CAKALU010069650.1, forward strand.
AAATCCTACTCCTTGTGCAATTAAGTTTGCACTTAATCATCAAATGCAAAAAACATTTCAAGTTACAAGCCGCACAGAAATATCTGAATGTTTAAACATTTCACATTTTGATATGAATCCGTAGCTAACATTAGGTAAGTAATGCAGAAATGTAGTTATCAACTTGTGTGGAGTCAGTTTTAGTCAGTCAGAGATGTCAGTCTGTACTAAGTGACGGGCTAACAGTTAGCAGCCAACATCGGAAAAAAAGTCTGTAGACTGTATAAGACTGTATAACCTTTAAAAGTTGTGGTGGTGGTAGTTAAGGTTAATTTACTGTCATTCTGCGTGCAAAAGGAAGAAATATGTCATTAGTTTGCATGTGCAAAATCTGCTATTAAAAAGGGTACATTACATCACAACATATCCCATCCAGACAAGACACATTAAAACACATTAAAACACAATAGAAGCTGCATTAAAAGGCGCGCCAGGTAGTCGATGGTGAGGACTGAATCAAGGTTAAATAGATAGATATAAAATGCTGTGTGCTGAGGCAGCAAGCTGGCTTTAAAAAGTAGCTGTCCTTACTGATTAAGATACTTAATGCAGACAACAGGGACAAATAATTTTTTATAGAGGTTTTTCTTTGCACAGGGGACTAAAAAAACATCTATAAAAAATCATGGGTGTGGTGGGTGATCCTGCACCATAAATACAATCTAAAGGCACTTGGTTCTTAGCGGGTTAAAAAAGGAACGAATAGCTAATTAGTTGTTGTTTGGAGCACTGACCTGGCTCTTTCAGAGCTGTGAGGATGGATTGCCCGCTGGCGTGCTCAGAATACGTGAACTTCATGACACAATCGTTGTCTGTCTTGTACAGACAAAGCACGGCGCTGGGATCCTCCGTTTCTGGAAGAGAGAAAAACACTCAGTTTCAATCAGTTACAAAAAGAAAAGCTGATAAGAGGAAAAGGAAATGGAGAAAAGGAAAGGAAATAACCTGGGGGAAAAAAAACCCTAGCTGAATTTTTTTATAAATAATTAACGAAACAAAATGACAAGTTGCAAAACAAGAACAGTCTCCAAAACAACATGTTACTTGATTAAAATAACCTTCTACTGCCTTGTTTTTAGAACTACCTTTAAGCTTTTCTACTTTTATTTGGGGAAAAATATTCTTCTAATTGAAAAAAAAGTTAAATTTTCTTTGCTTCTTCACTCTGTAGGACCTCACTTTCTACTGGTGTTTTGAAGGAAATATCATATCATCATTATGATCTATCGAGGTTTTGGCTTCAGATTCAGGAACAAAGGGAGAGAAAGTTGGAACAGATGAGGTAACACTGAAGAGGATTCTGAAAAACAGAATGATCATCACATAGTCTGAATTTCTTTGCTGTGAAATCACAACAGAGACGCTGACATTCTGGGTGCCCTCGTTTTCAGTCAATCTTCATCACCTAAAAAGACTGAAAGGCTCACAGGGGAGGGTGAGGTCACGCTGCCCCGGTCCACCCCTCCGGTCCACCCCTCCCTGTCTTTCCCCCCTCCATCAGCCCCTCCTCCTGTATTTTCATGCACAAAGTATCAGGAATGTACATGTGGAGTCCATTAAGGCCAGTCAGATGGCTGAACTAGCGGGGAACGCTATGAAACACGTCGGATCTATGGAATGGTCTTATAATAGTCTCTGTAACTAAACACACAGCCGTCAGTCTCCTCTGTGAAACGCCATGCAGCATCGCAGCGCCACAAACGCCATAAATCACCGTTTGCTGCATAATGCATTCCTAAACATCTCCGACTGTTTCCCCCCAGGCTGTGACCGACGTAAAAAAAACAAAAACAGATAGAAGCACTTATAGTAAACACAGTGGACCTGAAACTTCCTGCTTTTCAAAATGACACATGTGTACATGTTTATACAGACTTGATACTGGAATGGATTGAACTCTTTGAACCATGTGAGGAGGCGTGCCGTAGTTGTTTCCTGCTGTGTGGAGCGAAGGTGTCCGTGGAGCTGTGAGAGGCCCACACTGACACCTGCCACATAATAACATAAACAAATCGGGACAACGACTGACCAGCGCTCAATGGCTGCGCTTTCATTATTAAATCACAGCAGGCGTGTGTGAGGTGTTTAACAAGAAAAAGATGTGAAGCAGCGAAGCTCCAAACAACCACAGAGAGAGCTGTGCATTAACAAGACCAAGAGCCTACAGCAGTGCTAGCAGCTCTGTGAGGTTGTCCTTAGGTACGTATAGCAACGCTAACGTCAGCATGCTGCAGCATTGAGGCATTCTTACATTAACAGAAGAAGGTTCTTTTTCCAGCAGTTTGACGAAGGCTTGGTTTCTCATTAAGCTCTTTCTTTTTTTGTTGCTCGTGGAATTTGCCCTGGACACGTTATATTACATCTATCTGCTAGATGCTTTTGTCTAAATTGACTTAGTAGTGATTGTAGTGTAGTGTAGTGTGTCACATTAACTGAAGCCACCGGACGATTTACTGTACCACAATAATAACATGAACAGTCTAATAACAAGTGACAGTGGAAGAAGTATGTCATGTGAAAAATGAAACTGTAGCAGATGCCACAGATGTGAATACTTGTCTCTGCCAGCCAGCTGGTCTGTGTGCATGTGCGTGTGTAGTATTGTGTTTACTCACTGAGGGTCTCCACAGTGATGATTTCATCCTTGCACAGGCGCTGGCAGGTCTGGTTGTCAGCAAGTCGCCCTGAGTTGAAAAGCCGGCACTCGATGCACTCCCTGTAGCAGAGGAGAGAAGTTTATTGGAAAAGCTTAGCATGAAGTATACTCAAATCTTCTTTGATCTTTATTCATGAGGTAGAAAGCGCTCAGAGAGGACAAATATTCACAAGGCCTGCAAAATCTTCTAAACCGGTTATTTTAATGCTGTTGGTTATTTTCACTCTGGCTACGTCAGCTGTCAAAAATGCCCCACTGCGCTCCCTTAAAACACTGGAAGTTTCTCTGCAGCAAACTGTAAGCAGCCGAGCAGCTGGTGAACTGTGCAGGACGCAATACAAATAAACTGCAGCCATTATTACTGATGTTTCAGTGTCCCATCAATTAGCGATGCTGGTACAGTTACAGACATTTTACAGCATCAAGTTTGATAAAACATACATTTGAAATTCATTCTTTTTTTGTTTGTGCTGGAAATAAAGAGATGCTATCCAACAGGAGTGTGTGCACAGCAACAGTCCTCTCTCTTTGGATATTATACACTCAGTTGCCAGTTTATTAGATACTTATACAGGGCTCCAGAGTGGGACTATTTTGGTTGCACATGCGACCAAAAATAACACAAAAATGTTTCAGTCAGTGCCCTTCTGACCCGACATCTTTGGTGGAGATGGCCTCATCTGACTCAAAAACATGTATCTGCACCGGTTTAAAATCCTTTACATAATATGTTAAGAAATGACCAATGTTTAGGCCTATGGCAGGAGTCAGCAACCTTTACTATCAAAAGAGTCATTTTAGGGAAAAAAAGAAGAAAACAATCTGTCTGGAGCCACAAAACATTTGAGCATTGTGATGAAGGTAACACAGTTTATAGTCTAAGTATATAGTACATAAATCTAATGCAGCGAGGGCCCAAGTGCAAATGTACTACGGAGTATTAGGTCCACATTGAGGGAAAAAACATCTAAAATTTCAACAATAAAGTCATAGTATTTCGAGAAAAAAGTCGTAATGTTACGAGAATGAAGTCATAGCTTTACGAGAAAGAAAGTCGTAATATAACGAGAAAAAAGTCGGAACTTTATGAGAAAAAAAGTCGTAAAATTATGAGAATAAAGTCATAACTTTACGAGAAAGAAAGTCGTAATATTACGAGAATAGTCATAACTTTACGAGAAAGAAAGTCGTAATATAACGAGAATAAAGTCATAACTTTACGAAAAAAAAGAAGAAAATAACACGTAAAATTACTACTTTATAATATTATGACTTTATTCTCGAAATCTCAGATTTATTTTTTTTCCTCAATGTGGCCCTAATACTCCGTTTTACCGTCGTACCATAGACCTACAACAATGATAAATAAAAATGAAAATGTAAACAAAAAAAAACAGTTATTCATTTCAACTAATTTTTTAAAAAATCCACAGGGAGCTAGTGGAGAGGGGCTTAAGAGCCGCATTTGGCTCCGGAGCCGCAGGTTGCAGACCCCTGGCCTATGGGAACTGACAAAACATTTAAAATGTAGCTATTATTGCGGCATCAAAATGCACGGTGAAATCTTTTTTGGGTGCACCTAAATTATGTGCTGGTGGCACCCCAGTGCAACCAATGTAAAAAGTTAGTCTGGAGCCCTGCATCTAGCTAAAACTAATGCAGTCTAATACAACAGCACTGCAATAAATTCTCCCTTCATGAAGGTTATGTCTTTTAGATATCCTGCTAACTAAACATACTAAAGTAAAACATAAACAACAGTGGAGGTAACAAACTATAAATCCAGGGGAAATGCACAATCATGTTCAACTGTAAAGTTCTCTTGCTGTTAGTGTAAGATGTTTGGCTGCCACTCAGGTTCGTTTCATCTTTTTAAATACCATCCAACTGGTCGTACAATCGATGACATGATACAGAGATGACCCCGTCTCTAAACTCACGTGTGGTCGAGGGTGAAAGGTTGTTCCATAAAGATTGCCACTGCCTTGGAAAAATGGAGCCATGTGTATATTGAGAGGAAGAAGCAGTTATTCTGTCCTCCTCACAGAAGACTGTTCTCTTTACTAGACGTCTGACAGGCATTTAACCCTTTAACCTCAACAAGCCTGAGCTGCCATACAAAGTGATGCTGAAGTTCAAACGGCGGGGCAACACTTTAATTTCTTCAGGGTCACAAATGGCAAGGGAGTTATCTGGACAACTCACTTATGACTTTGTCATCAAAGCTTAGATAAGTCCATTAAGTGTGTGAAGGTTTTCACTCTCGTTTTGGTCTTGATGTGTTTGATGGTTTGACCTTTTCCCTGCTTCCCCTGACTGTGTCTCATCACTGTAGACTCCTGAGGGCACCTTGTTTCAAATTCCCACCGTTTTTCTCTCATAATAAAGCCATCCGTTTCCTCCAACAAATGATATAAGCATCACAGAAATACATGGGATAAAGCCTGGTTGTTAAACTATTTTTGTCTCCATTACAGTGCGGTCTGACTTTACCTTTTAGTGCCACAGGCGTCGGGGCAGGTGGGGCATTTTTCGCAGGTATCTCCGAAGGCCCCCGGCTCGCTGCACTGACAGCGGCCGCACACACAGTTTCCTCGCCCGCTGCACATCTGCCCGTCGTCTGCGAGGCAGGACGACGTCTCCGTGGAGCAGATACAGTTGTCGCCAACGTAACCGGCATGGCATTTACACTCCCCACAGTGACATTCTCCGTGACCTGGGCAAGAGAGGAACAAAGAGGAAGTCAGCAATGGTCACTCTGTGGAAATAAGGGGTATAACAATACATTCATCTGGATCGATATCCCTTTAATATAATGGTTGATCATATATTGAGTCAATGATCCAATATCATCGATGCAAAGTGAAAATATGGATACATATCATCTTTAAGATATGCCTTTTAAATGGGCATATCGTTTCATATCGATAGCAGGCCCTTGAATTGAATCATGAAGTTGTATCACGGCGGACTTTGCAACCCTATGGGACAGTTATAAAATATACCACTGTCTAAACAACATCTGATACTGTGAAACCATCCAGAAACACTTAAATATGGGGGAAAAAAAATACTTGTAAATACTTTGTGCGACGTCCTATGAAGAAAATTACAAACACATCATGTGATAACACCAGTAGCCAATCCAGTGCCAGCTGTTGTTGGCAGCTGTGTGGATTTATTTAATGTTGAAGGGATAAAAAACAAAAAGGCAGAATGCAAACTCCTTTGCCTTTGCACACCAAGTTCACATATTTCATCAGAAATTTCGCACATTTAAAAATAAACACGTTGTGTCAATTACGTTTACACACCGACTCCGAAACTTTCGTCCGTCATTTAAGTTTTCGGAACAGGTTCGATTTTCTCAGTTTTTTCGCATCCGTCAAAACGTGAAAGATTTTTGTTTGACCACTTAGAGCCACCGTCTGTGCAAACGTCATCATCCAAAATGGCATCTGATAAACATTAACTTCGTCTCCCAGCACAAAAGACCTTTATGATAAAGAAATAAAAGAACAGCTTGGAATCGGGAAAGGTTGCAAAACAAAGGATGCACAAAAGATCAGACAGTAGTGATTGTGCTCCAGGCAGCTAAACGATAGCGTCTTGCTAATGTCAATCATTCATTAGCCCCGTTTTGGGACTAGCGCTATCCATTGCACCCGCGTAATAATTTCAGTTTTGTCTTGTATTGCGATTTTTCGCAACAAATGTAATAATAAAAACACAGTGTGCAAGGTTTCTGTGCGTAACGTTTTTAGCACATGAAGGCACATGACCTTCAGTGTTATAAATGCTGAGAATCAAATAAACTTGACAAAATACAAGTACTAGTTGTGCATTTTTTAATGATGCTACAGCAGATCCACTCTTCTGGGAAGGCTTTTCCACCAGATTTTTGAGCCTGGCTGCAGCAGGGATTTGCTCCCGTTCAATGTTTCAATAAATCCCAAAGGTGATGGATGGGGTTGAGGTCAGGACTTTATGGACCTGGCTTTGGGTACGGGAGTGTTGTGATGAAAAAGAGCCTTCAGTAGCACATAATTGTTCAAATAAATGTCATTATATGTTGAAGCATTAAGATTGAATTTATCTAGGGAGCCTAGCCCAAACATGGAAAACAGGCCCAGACCTAAAGTACACAAAAGGACAAGGATGTCCAGATACTTTTGTCCATATAGGGTATGACAAAATGCTGCAAGCAACAAGTGCCATGAAGAAACCAGTATCCAGATATTTGTACTCCGAAACAATGTCTATGTCACACACATACTGTAAAGAGTCACAGTTTCCTCTTCCTGGGAAAACAGTTTGACCTTCCTTTGCAACAGTGAACAACTGGAGCAGCTGGAGCTTCTCAGCGCCGAGCTAATCCACATCCACACTGAGCAAACTGCCCCTTTTGTGCCACACTCATTAACTTGTTATCTGCACTGGAGTAAAGCCAACGGAGGGCAGGTCTTCTTTCTGGAGGACGCCGTGTCCCACCGGGTCCTGTTGAAACTCTCGATTTGTCTCGGTCGTCTATTTGGCCGCTCTCCCTCCACAGACCAGAGGAATCCTCCTCGATGGAGGGAGGACAGCAGCTGTGATCAGGGAAGCGTCGCTTGACAAGCTTATTTCACACTAGTTGTTCCAAGAGACCCTCCACAAAGACCTCATTCATTAAGCTGCTATCTCAGATGGACAAGGAGGTGGACAGGACACACTTTATCAACACAGGCTGCAGGCGGGTCAAATCCAAGAATTCATGGTCTGTATCTGAAGAAATATGCAGAACAATAGCAGGAGAAAAACATCAGTACTGTGATGTGTCGGACATATGAGGGCAGCTGCTGATGTTGAGACCCTCAGAAGACGGCTGGTGATGATCCGGCAGCGGCAAAATGCTCTAACAGAACTCCCAACTGGATCTGAGCGGTTGTAAAAAGTAGCATGTGGCTTCATTATGGAAACCCTATGAAAAACACCCGGTGTTGTGGAAACGTTGCTCGACATATTCTAAGAGACTGGACATCAACAATTACGCCAAATTCACACCAGGCGGCGGCGAAGTACGGCTCGCAACAATAAATACATTTTAGAAATTCTTTGTAACATAGGTCAACATGTCACAGGAGTTAGCTTGTTTACTGATTGGCTGATCGGATATTATCTGGTCGAACTTTGCTGCTAAAAGTTCGAATCAAACGGCCACATCTCACTGAGAGACGAGTGGCCGCCGCAGCTTTTCATAGACATTGCATGTAGGGCTGCACAATATATTGTTTTTTTTTTATCGTCATCGCAATGTCAACTTGCGCAATAAACACATTGCGAAAGATTGCAATATTGCTCTCACTTCACTTTCTAAACCCTTTGAATGGAAACACAGTGAAAACAGAATAACTGAGGAGTGAAGACTGAAGAGAAAATGGGTCACAATCTAATGAAATCAGTTTGTCTAGGGAGTGGCTCCTTCTCCTTCTGTCCAACATGCACTCCTAACAGTCGGGGTGTGAGAACAATCACAGTCTGCTGCCACTCAAACCTCAGACACAATGAGGAAGAAAAACACAGTCCGTGATTAAACCCAGATCCTCAAAGAGGTCACAGAGACGAAATGAACAGGAAACATCCGGCTTAATCATCAACCTAGTGGTCAGGGTTGTGCAACATACTGTCTGGACTCACAGACATGCGGTAAATTCTTTTTATTTTTGGATAAACACGTCTCCCCTCTTGATTATGCATTTTTTGGTGCATTTTTAAAAAGTGGAAAAACTGATCATATTAATCTTTTAATAAGAGTCTGGAGCACCGCGCCCAACCCTCGGTCAGTGGAGGCCGGCATGGCGAGTAGCATGAGGCTGAGTCATGGTACCAACCCCGGGAATGTGTCCTTAAATGACGCCACTGCTCGGGCATTCGGAGGGCGTGAAGTTTATTCTGTTTTTGGTGAGAGTTTGGGGAGGATAAAAGAAGTGCAAGTGCAGCTGCTTTGACATTGTCCTCTTGTTCAACAAGTCCAGACGAGCTGCTACCAGGTCTACTGTCTACAAACACTCTGCTCACTGTGTTTGTGTGAGAGATTAGGCATGTCTGTGCATACTGTTTCTCAGCCCTTTAGTTGGTAAGAAGTTGCTTTGTGTTCTCCTATAGTATGCTGATTTCTGCAATTTTAAAGCTGCACTAATACAATGTATGTAAAAGAAATATTGATAAACTTGAGTATTGCGATATTATGTTTAAATGTTAAACTTTTTTTACCCAGATTTTATGCATATAGTGTTCTGTTACTATGACAATTTTCCTAAAATTAGATTTAACATTACACCAAATGGCAGGCTGACAAAGTTAGCGACTAGCTGGTGAACATAGTGGAGCGTTTAGCTTATAGATATTTCCCTCAGGAGTTGGTGGAGACCAAAACAGAGCAACAAGGGCAATGGACCTACATTTGCCAGGTGGGCAGAAAAATTATTAAAAATGAATTCTACTGTTGCTCTGAGTCTGCTGGACATGTAAATAGACAACGGCTTGCTAAAACCATAGACTGTATATAAGAAGTGGAAGTAGTCACCGTGACTGCCGTTTTTTTGCAACCAGAAGTGACACAAGAGGGTGGAGCTAAGTACAACCAAATGCTGAAGAAGATATTTTAAGGCGACCAAAATATTACAATTAACTTCCATAAACTGAAAAAACACTGTGAAAGGGTTAAAGTTGTAAGAAGAAAACACAGACAACTCCCAGACTAGACAATGCCGTGGTAGCAACCTGTCAATCACAAGGTAGCCACGCCCTAAAGCATCCTCTGCTTTATGGTCTATTTGACTCTAAATGGGATCATAATTTACTAAATGAACATCATGCTGTATTGAAGAAGACTTGAAACTAGCGATTGAGACCATAAACTCATGTTTACGATGTTTACTGAGGTAATAAATCAAGTGAAAAGTAGGCTCATTTTCTCATAGACTTCTATACAATCAGACTTCTTTTTTGCAACCAGAGGAGTCGCCCCCTGCTGGCTGTTAGAAAGAATGCAAGTTTAAGGCACTTCAGCATTGGCTTCACTTTTCTGGCTAAAATGTTACAATAAAACAATAAAAACTTTCTACCAAGTGGCAAAAAAACCCCAATTTATTCAGATTTAAGGCAACACAAGTTAATGTGATAGCAGGGCACAAAGAAATCCGATCAGAATCTTGTATATCAAGTTCTCTGATGTGTTTGTGTGTGAACAAACATTTTATGCATTAGTAACAGGACTAAATGCATTCAGACAGCCACAACCCCAACATCATCTTATCTGCAACGAGACATCTCACTCTAACAGAATAACGCCGTAAATAAGAGATCACGACATTTAAAAGCATGTTGAAGTGTGCTAGCTCGGGTTTTATCACTGCATGAGTAAAAGTTGTCTGTCAAACTTGTCAAATTACAGTCAGGTACTGCCTCTTTATCTAGAGATACCGATAGCTTTTGGCTCCCCACACCTCTCTAGAGAAGAGCTGGCATCCTGACAGGAGAGAATACCAACACTCAGCACTACACGAGCCCACACTGGATATAACCGTCACCGCTGCCTTAAAAACAGATGTTTTGGAGCAAGTGCACAGGCTCTGCTAAGTCGTTCCATTTCTTTTGGCTGTGCCGTCGGGCCATTTCGATTCGCTGCTCGACAGCGTGATTAAACAGTGTTCATGATAAACACAGCTGTGGCAGAGGAGGAGGAAGAGGAGGATATATGGAATGTGTTCAGAATCCTTCGGAGCTGTGACTTTCCTCTTTTTACTCGCAACTTTTCCATGACGTTCCTCCAGACATTCAGTCAGCCTGGACAAGCAGCCAAGACAAGGCACAGAACAAAGAGCTGTTAAAGACAAATCTTTCTGAGACTTTGACCTCAGACTGTTTTTCTCTTTCCTGAACAATGCATCTTTTCAAGAGAAACAGTATGTGACAATACAGCTGAGGCCATCAGACCGATATTGAAGTATATTGACGGAAAAAACAAAACAAATTTGAGAGCCACTCAGTCTGCTAGTCAACCTTTGAGAGCGTACAGTCATCATCTTAATAGCAGAATTAGATTTGTGTGCGAGGGAGGACAGAATCGTGAGCGTAACACATGATTTGAGCGTGCAAGAGGAATTGTGTGACTACATTTGAGCCGATCTAAAGTGCCCAGAAGTTGTCAAAACAGCTGGAGAAATGATCGGGATCTGTGCACGTGCCTCTCTCAAATGTCGACTTGCAGACTGAGTGGAGCTCAGAATTTGTTTCTCAAATGTTCTATCGTCAATATAACATCCATAGAGTGACAAGTGTAGCAGAGAAAGAGCAAAGTGAAGCAGGAAACCAGGCTGTCAGAGTACTCAGCAGCCTCTGTGCAGCCGGGTCTCCCCCATGCTGCTCGCTTCCTCTGCTGAGCGGATTACTGATCACTGAGTTAATTCACATCTTGCACCACTATTGCTGAGCAGGAAGACAAAAAGAATGAAAGATAGAGAGAATAGTCCAGCGCTTTCATCGCCTTGCCTTTCAGCTCTTCAAGATACGCTGCTGAGTTTAAAAACACCATAAATGAATGAGGCTACGTCCTCATTTACTTGAAAAACTCAGTAGAGAAGAAAACGTTGGCAGAAATGATAGAATAATATGTGGAATATGTGGATCAGATGTCCTTTAAGTGGTCAAAGGAAATACAAATTTGATCTGAATTTCCAGGACAACTGGGCGAGCTCAATCTGCTGATGAAGATCATGTGATATGATCAAAAGCTGCAAAATAGGCTTGCCACGATAGTCGGTGTTACCGGTGATAAACGGTGTTTGGGCATACACCAATTACACATTACTTGCCCACCGCCCCCACCGTTGTTTTGCTTTATTAATAGAAATAAAACGTTGGACGACGGACGCTACAAACTGAAATGGAAAGTGTATGCTTCGTACGGAGTCTCAGCACGGAGTAGCAGTAGTCAGATTTCACACACGGGACGAGAGAGAGAGTTGACAGACGAGACGATGGCGGAGGATTTGGTGTCAAAGCGAAAAGCAAAAGCGCTTATTTGGCAATATTTCAGATTTAAACCCCATGCTATAAGGGAACCATAACATTAATGAGGCAATCACCATGAGGAGGACGGAGTGGTCACAGCCGGTGCAGCGGCGCCGGATGGAAACCTGCGGCCCTGCAGTGAAAGCTGGACCTGAGAGGCCAGACACACAGCTATCAAACGGTAAAGATCAAAGAAAGAGCTCTACACATATTGACCGTCATCTTTTCTTGTAAAATGTCCGGTGTAATCGGTAACACCGGTGGCCTCAATGTACCGCACAACAGTTACAAAATGGACCATGACGAGAGATCGTTCTGTCAACGTTTTATCTATGTTTTTAGTATGGAGCAGGGAATAGCTTTAGAAGAACTGTGTAAGACTCAAACACTATAAAGATCTGAGGTTACTCTTTTACATCCCAGCTAGTGAAGCATCAGCCCCCGAAACATATAATGCAAGATGAATTATGGGCTGCCTTTAAAAGGCACAATTATGGGATCAAGAACATATATTTCACTAGATACAGTACAGACTAGAGACAGCCTAAATGCATTCCCACATTTTCATCCGGGGGACACGCTGGATTTCAGCATCTATTTAAACAGGCTTATGTAAATATTTGGAGATTATATAAAAAGGAAATGAGCTGTTGGGTTATTTTAAGAAGGATAGTTGTTGCACCATATCATGCAGATGTGCCAGACAGCGAGAGCTAGAAAACTAATGCTGCCCTTTTCATAAAAGCATTTCAAAATAAACAAAATGTTCCCAGAGCAAATTAAATCTGACATCTGGAAGCAACAGACCTTTGTGCACATCCAAATATTCCCCGTCTACAGAGAAGAGTTTGGGACATTATCCACTCTCTTGCATGTTTTTTGTTTTTCTGAGGGGAAAAACAAGAGAATGAGATGGACTGGACAGATGTGTGATCCATCAAATGTCTACAAAGCTGGTTGCCAGTTGTTTTAGAGCAGCTGGGCATCACGTCTAGCCTTGTGAGTTGGAGTTGTTTGACCTTTCTGCTTTTGGATTTAAACGTAAAAATTGTAATTTTATAGCCACATTTTCTAAATGTCCAAACCAAGCCGTGATAACACAAAATGTAATGGACTTCTTCCAGATCTGAAACGGATTACTAAGAAATGTACGATTAGTTTAACACGGAGCCAAGATTCTTTATCTGGTCTGGAGGAATCATCTTCTAATCATCTTCACACTGAACTCAGTGACCTTCATTAGGAACACAGTGTCCGATATGAAGCGGTAGCGTGCTGACGGGCTTGACGGAGGGTCCACTTGTTGATGCAAAGAGAGAAACAGTCACTTCCTGCTGCTGCTGCGGTCAAAGAGCTGCTTGTGTCCCAGAGGTTGTGGTGTGTTTGTGTGTGTATGTAAAGAAAACATGCCCTCGACCCTCTCACATCTCCAGTTGCAGTCAGAAGCATCGCTCTAGTTTATGCTCTCAGCTGAGCCTTCGATGAATATCTGAAATACTTGTGGTGAACCCTGGTTTGCCTGCATCACACAAATTATTCGTACATTTGGGGGGAAAAAAAATCTGTCCCTAGGGAGGATGAAGAAGGATTTATTTCCTGCCTGACAGTTTCCTGTGGGAAATCCTACAGTACATTATTGGCATACCTGCATATAATATTTAAAATAATGTTGCTACAAAAATACGAATGGAGGGACGGCTGTGGCTTGGGAAACATACTGAAAACCCAAACTGTGAGTGAGTGTGAATGTTTATCGCTCCTGATGAGGAGGTGTGTGAATGAGTGTGAATGTGTGATTGCTGGCTTGTGTAAAGTGCTTTGAGTGGCTGCTAAGACTAGAAAAGCGCCGTATAAATGCAAGTTAATTTACTATTAAAGAGTAACTTTACTTTATATTTCAATCTGGACCCTATTTTCACATAGTTTTTTAAAAATAAAAAAGGCGAAAAATCACAATCACAATTTCCCAGAGCTTGTTTTGTTTGATAAAAAAAATCTAAAATCAAAACATTATTTGTTTCCTATTCGGGATGTACCGATATTGGATATCAGGCCGATACTGACTCAAATAGGTGGATCGGGTGACAATGGGGCGGATCTATTCAATTCAATTCTACGTTTATATACTATATACATTATATACTATAATTATAATTCCTGTTTAAGTTTTGACCAATTTGTTGCTGCATTAAAAACTGTTCATTTTGAAGATTTTTTACCAAGTTGCTGGTGTACGATTTATTATTTTGATAATAAATAATTCAGTAAATTTATGTATTTATTTGTTACATTTTGTTTTACAAAGTTAAGGAAGCAATGTTTTAGTCAAGCCTGATGTTGCCGTACGCATTAAAGAATGATCCCGGTAGGGCTGGACCCGAATATTCGACTATTCGATTATTCACTCGCAGGTTTTCGATTTCCCATTTTGGTATTGGGATATTCTTTTATTTGTTTGTTTTATTTTAACCCTTCCAAGCCGGGTCCTTCCCAAGTCATGTCATGGAGACGAGCCAAGCCAAGATCCCTGGCTGTCATTGCTTGTGTCAGAGCGTTCTTCGATTCAACCCATGGGGGGGGCTCGGGCCGGAGGCTGCACTACGCATGGGGTGTCAGCCGGGTACTGCCGGAGAGGAGCTGCATAATGCACACAGACATCTGCCTAAAACGGCAGCGTTTAGGGGGAGAGCTGGCCCGTATACGTGACTTTGAGGTACGTCTACACTCGGACTCACAGAGGGATGAGGAGAGGAGACGCTGAGTGCACAGAGGCGTGTGCACCGTCCACACGAGGCGTAGAAACAGAGGGCAGAAGAAGCAGGAGGACGAGACGCTGTCGCGGCTTTCGCTGGCGGTTTTTCAGCTCTGCAACAGACATTTTCAAATTTTTTGTCTGCATTGAAAATACTATTGTCATGTCACCACTGGAATCCATCGTAGTAAAATGCAACCACAGCCACAGCGGTGGTCTTTGTGACAGACAACAGTATGAACAGCCACCACAGTGTGTTCTAAAAAAAGTACTTAAATGTGCCACTACACACAACTTAAGAGTTCCAGTTAATACTACCACATCCTGTACTGTATGTGTGGTGTTGCTTCTTTGTCTGACTTTTTAAAAAAGCAAATATCTCAAATGACAGAGTTCTGTGTGCATTAATTTGAGAGAAGTTAGTCTGGACGAATCTATCCCAGCATGCAGCTCCTCCCTGACCCTGGGAAGGAACGCACAATATAACTTTAAATGAGAGCTCTGACAGCAGAACAATATCACCAAAAACCACTCCACCTAATTACACAGTAGACTGTGGGATGAGATTACTGTTTGGTCGCAGGCTCAGACTGGCTTCAGGCTGGCTTCAGACTCTACTTCTTGTTTTGTGAGCAGAGAAATGAAACAGAAGCTTTTTGTATTCAAACTCAGTCTAAGGTCACAGTGGACTAAAATGAAGGGCTGGTTTGTTTGTTTGGACGTATTTCCTCTTTGAGGGAAACTTTAAATATATTTATGTATCCAATACAGGCACACAAGCACAGAACAGAGATGGAAACAGAAGTGATGCTTTCAATAAGACGGTAAAAGACCCGAAAACATCCAGCAACAGAAACCCTCTAAGTAAGCCCTGTGGAGTGACAGCGTCTTCTGTAAACAACGGGAGTCAGCGAGCAACCAAACTGCTGACGAGGCACAAGTTTGTTTTTTTCCACATAAAAAATTCACAGACGGGACAAAATAACATCAAAAATCAGGTCTCGTGTCTCACCCGAGTTCAGCTTGTATCATTTCCCCAAGCAGAGGCGGCTTTTCAGGTTTACTTGAGGTTGAGGACACGCTCAAAGTTTAACCACTGCCAGTCACATTTTCTGTCATTCATGAGGAATGATCGCTAATCCTCCTTCAGGGCAGGAATACATACTGTTCTGATAAGATAAGATAAGAGAAGAGGGAGACACAACACACAGAGGCTCTTCTGTCCGTCTCACAGCTACTGAAGCTTTGCTACCCTGAAGGGAAAATAAGCAAACTCGATGGTCGGTAGTAAATGTCAATATCAACCGCCAATTTCAGCGACTAAATACTTAAAGGCACATAAATATCAAAGCCAGATATATCCGATGGATTACGAGGATTTGAGTTCTATGTAGTGAGATTAAAGAAGGCCTATGATTCATCTTTAACATCCAGATAGTACGGTCAGATTTAGAGGCCCGGAGCACACCGCAACAACATCCTGCTCATCCAGTATTATTAAGCTCAGTGCAACACATAAGAGCAGGCAGGAGAAGTGAGAACAGAGATCTGTCTGTGGGGGAAACTGATGTGACAGACTCCAGATTAAGACCGACACTGACAATTCTTTAGTAACCTTTAATTTTTTTCTTTAAATCACTCTTCGTCTCCTTGAATGTCTGAAAGTAGTTTTCCCGTGGAGCTCACCAAGGTGTAGCTATCAGCCTGTGAACCTGAAATGCTGGTTTAGAGAACGAGCCGTTTAAACCGGCAGATCAGGATGTTGAACTTGTGAAATTTCTTGTAGTATTCCTGTCTTGGGCTGTGTATTGGCAAAAATCTGGCGAGAAGATACGTATCATGATACAGGGGTTACGATTCAATATATTGCGATATAGATTTAAAAAAAAATCTAACTTTAAGAAAACTATCTGAATAAAAAAATTTGAATTACCGCCTTGTGGTTTTATGCCTTCGCAAATCAGTCCAGTTGCAGTTTACATCCACGTCTGTCCAAAATTTCATCACAACATCCTGTTAGACATCTGTGTAAAATTGTCATAATTAGCATAAGGAATTCTTGAGTTATGGCCAAAAACATGTTTTGTGAAGTCACAGTGACCTTGACCTTTGATCACCAAAATCTAATCTCTACTACTACTACTACTCTAGTTCATCCTTGAGTCCAAGTGGACGTTTGTGCCAACTTTGAAGAAATTTGCTTAAAGGGGCTATATGTAAAAATCAAGAAATTGCTTGTTAACAGTTACACCTGTGGCCGTTATCATCATGTTGATTAACGATAGCAATATTAGCCAGATAAAACCACAATATCATTATATATTTCACATGCTTGGCAGTATTGTTAGCTTACCAAACAATGTTTTGCAAGACGGGCGTCACTAGATATAACTTTGTTTTTTTTTTGCTTCCGTGGAGTTTGTGTTGGAGTCTTAGCTGTGGTGGGTGGTGGTCGTTTCTTGCTGTTAGTGGACTCCATTTCTAACTGAACGTTAGCTATACTGTTAGCCCTGTAAGCGGATGACGTCACATCCATTAGATTTTCCCGGAAAAAAACGGCCCACATTCTTCACATTAAAAAGCTGATAGAGGAAACTCAGAAAGTTGTGGAAGGTCTAATTTCTTAGGTTAGGTTACCTGCTCACACATTGCCAAAAAAAAAAAGATTAAAAAACATTTATACGTGTAAAAACTTACATACAGTCCCTTTAAGGCGTTCCTGAGATATCACCAGAATGGGATTGACATGAGGTCGCAGTGACCTTGACCACCAAAATCTAATCAGTTCATCATTGAGTCCAAGTGGATGTTTGTGCCAAAAAAATGGCAAATTTCCTCCAGGCGATCCTGAGATATCACGTTTATGAGAATGGACTGAACCTACAGTACGTACGTACATACATAGACAACCCGAGAACATAATACCTCCGGCCACGGCTGTTGCCGGCGTGGAGGCATAAAAACTTTAGTTACCTTGGAGTGGAAGAGTCAAATGGCTGAAGATAGATAACAATACTGCTACCTAGTGGTCGGAAGTTTAAACACAACTAAATCTGAACCAATGTCTGTCACAAAAATTTGCATATAAATTATTAATTAAAAATCAATACAGTGTTTTTGAGAATCGATACCGTATCACAAAACATAATATCACAATACTTAAGTGTGCTGATATTTTCTTACATCTCTACTGGACATGAACTTTATTAAACCATCTGAGGCAGAAGCAGACTCTTTAATTATTTTACACAAATCTGTGGTTGATGGAAAAAACGACTCCTTGGATATCAGCAAAAAAAAAAAGTTAGTGAAAGAAAGAAGTTATTGACACCAGCCTGTGTGCTGTGGAGCTGGTGCCAGAAAGGGATTAGCTTAGCTTAGCATTAAGACTGGAAGCAGGAGGAAAGAGTTAGCTCACACCAAAGTTCAGAAAGATGCCGACGAGCTCCTCTAAAGCTTAGCCACTGTTTCCAGCTTTGATGCTAAAGCTAAGCTAATCACCTCCTGGCTCACGCTTTATACTGAATACACACACATGAGAGCGCTGGGGATCAGAAACTCTATCCCATAAATGTCAAACTATTTCTTTAAGTCATCAAAAATGAGCTTTGAAAGTTACAAAGGCTACATTATTCTCTTCCACTCATACTCACCCATTTAATACATCTTTTGAAAAACCAATTCCTAGCGCTACACTTCAACTCAAACTTCAATTTGTGACTCCTGTGATGTGTTTTCTATATGCTAAACAGTTTTTAGCTGATGTGTTCCCCTTTAAAAGGGCTGTAATATTACCACCCTATCTTTGTGTGTGTGTGTGTGTTTCCGTCAAACAGCTAAAAAATGTGGGCTATTAAAATGTGCAGGCCAGGACAAGCTCTCTCTTGTATGCTGAGACGAGCTGTTCGTCATCAGAAATAAACAGAAAGCCAATATATCTGCTCTGAAGGAGACGTGGGGGGTAAAAGCCTTCAAAGAGAGAAACAGCTTCTTCTTTGTTGCGTTTGTGTGCCAGTAACAGAAGAATAATGTCATCTTCAAAATAAGCAGCCTGCAGAGCTCACTAAAACTAAAACAACATGATCAGATTGGGCGAAATAACAGCTATCAGCAGCTCTGACGTGTGATAACATCACATGCTTGACAGACAACAGTCATTACCAGGCGTGAAAATAGTGTTTACTTCTAGATTCTTCTCAGTGTCCGAGTCATAGGACACCTAAACATCCATTGACGTTACTCACGGTGAGCAGGAGACAAAAGCCAATAAAAGAGGAATGACAGGAGGGCAATGTGGAGACACAATGATTATCTCTGTGACCTTGAGTTTTATAACTCGGAGGTAACCAGCTGTTTGTTAAATGCTGCGTCAGCATTTCATCTGTTGACACTCCACATAGTGATGAGGGAAAATAATAGTTATCTCTTATACAGGAATACTGCAGGCTAAGCATTATGATT
The DNA here is from genome assembly GCA_916700995.1 of Hozukius guyotensis. Taxonomy (NCBI): domain Eukaryota; kingdom Metazoa; phylum Chordata; class Actinopteri; order Perciformes; family Sebastidae; genus Hozukius; species Hozukius guyotensis. The sequence continues at coordinate 52,332 of CAKALU010069650.1, forward strand.
GTTTCATAATATAGACGGGGATTTACACTACTTTTGTGTTGAATAGGCGGCACCGCAGAAATAGCAAACAAAGGAATAAAGTCTCCTCCCAGACAGCAAAGTCTCACTATCTCTGCTAGCTAACCTCTGTTCCTCTGGTGTCTTTAACCTTGATGGGTTTTCAGCTATTAAATCTGGGATCATTTGGAAATAAACTTTTATCTTAAAAGGGACTTTTTGTAAAAATCAGAAATTGCTTGTTAACAGCGACACCTGTGGCCGTTAAGTCAACAAAAATCAGCGTCCTGTTGCTCGCGCTTGTGCTCGCTCTAAATAGACATGAACGAGCATCACTCAAAACAGTGAGGAGACACACGTCAGCTAAAACCACAATATCACTCTATATTTCACCTGCTTGGCAGTAATGTTAGCTGACCAGACGAAGGTCTCTCCATGAATCACTGCTGATCCTAGTGTTGGCTTTTCCTGCCTCAGCCTCCCGACCGCGGCCGGAGGGAACAGGGGAGACACCGGAGTTTTGGTCGGAGACGATAACGTTTCTCGCTGCGGAGCCCCGTCACTTCACAAGACACGGGAAACGTCTGTTGGTCTGGAGGAGCTGCAGCATTTATTTCTGCACAAACGTCCACTGTACATTCACTAGATATTCTCAGAGCTACTAACTCTTCTGCAGTGTGTAGTGTGCGCGCATGCACGTGAGAGTGGAGCGAAATAGCGAGAACAAGCGCAGTGTGTGAGTGAAGGCAAGCAGGCAGAGGAGCAGAGGAGCAGAGTACAGCAGAGACTCCAGCCCTGGAGACCAAAGCTACGGTCTCCCCCGCGTCCTCCGACCGCGGCCAACACTGTTTTGCAAGACGGGCTTCACTAGATATAACTTTGCGGTTTTGGTGCTTCTGTGTAGTTTGTGTTGGAGTCTGAGTCTGAACAGCGTAGCCACACGCGAGCGTGCATGGGACACCGACCCGGATTGATTTATACGTGTAAGAAGTTACAAACAGTCCCTTTAATAATTAAAATACTACCTGAAACCTCCTTTACAAAAAGCTGAATTCAGGAGCTCTCCTTTATTTATTTTCCCATCAGCATCCTGCTTCAACACACAGCGTTGCATCGAACATCGAGCAGGCAGCTGAAACAATTAAAGTCAGCTGTTTAGCTTTAAGGATCTAAATCCTGGGGACCTCTGGGGGCTCCTAATGCTGAAGAACCACCCAAGAGGCTGAGCTGGCCAAAAGCCCGACAGAGTTCATAAAATAAGCCCTGAAAACAGCTGCTGAGTCCACTAAATGAAACCCAAACACTTCCAACACTTTTCACTTGACGCATCTTTGTGTGCAGGTACAGATATATGGTGACTTTAGCTGTGAGGCTTGGCTCTGACTTGATATGGGATGTTTTCGTGGCTCCAGTGTCAAACTGGGGACAGCCGTGCACGTGAACAGCATCTGAGCTTTGCTAAAAAAAGAAAGAAGAAGCAGTGGTTTCTAATGTATAAAGGCATTTCCTGAGCTTTCTGCGTAGCCCCAAGCCACATTATTTCAGATTCTAACCTCTTTTGTTGCTACTTTTAGCTTCTCAGATGAAGTCAGATTGAGACCTCAAACACACCACAACTCCAGTGCAAAGAAACACCTGCACGTTTCTAAGCAGCTTTATGAGTCCACACAGAGTGGTAGGATCAGGGTGTGGCCTTGTAATCTGCAGTATTTCACCACCTGAGGTCTTCTTTGTCTGCAGCGGTCAAGTTCAGTCAAGTCTCAAAGACGGGAGGAGAGGAGAGGGAGGAGTCATCCGGTGTTTGTTTTACCTCGGGCTCTGAGGACTGACTGAGTTTCGGGTGCTGCTCGGCTTTGTTCAGTCAGACACAGATTTCCCATTGAAGATGGGACTATTATATGCACAGATTTGTGAACTGAATACTTGCACAGAAAGCAAGAGGTGAAAATATTCATGATTAAAAATGCCTCTTTACTTCGGAGGCCCAAATTGTTCCCATTTTGCTGGCACATTACATTCTCACATCAAAATGTCATCGACACGTTAAAGTAGCAGTAGGCAGTATCTTTTTGGCATCATTGGGCAAAAATGGCATAATAACCTTTGAGCATATTGTAATTCAAGTGTTCTGAGAGAAAACTAGACTTCTGCACCTCCTCATGGCTCTGTTTTCAGGCTTTAGAAAATTGAGCCTGTGACGGGAGACTTTGACCAATCACAGGTCATTTCAGAGAGAGAGCGTTCCTATTGGCTGTGCTCCGGTCATGTGACCGGAACTTGGCGTTCCTTCAACAGATTTTACAATGGCGGCGGCAGTGTCACAAACTTTCTCATTTTATAGCTAAACCGTGCACTACAAGATGATTCTGAAAACATTTGAGGAGAGAAATAGACATTAACGTAACAGAATATTGATTCATATTTGATCAGCGCTGCCTAGTTTGACCGTTTGGTCGGAGTTCGCGAGTGATTGACAGCCGGCTCTCATAGACGGCAGCTGGACAGCAGATCTCAGATCAGCTCTTACTGCTTGTTTTCCTCCGGTAAGTGAAATCTTGCAGGTGCCGTTAGGAGCACCGGAGGACACCGGAGGACACAGAGGTACACGATTGTACTACTGTCAGGATATAGCGACCGTTTTATAAAAATAACTTTTTTTAATCATATTTGCTCCAATCTCGCCTACTTCAGCTTTAAGCTATATTCATCACTGTCATATCATAGCTGAGAAATGACAATCTCACACACAGAAAAGATCAAGAGTGTGTGTGGTGAACTAAATTTCCATTACAGCTTGCATGTATGGGCACACTTTCCCCACATTTAACTTGCTTGTTGTGTAAAAACGGTAATTAAAAAGTAGCACACCATTCTCAGAGAAAGATTAATTTTTCATTTTACATGCCTGCCATATCCCCTTACATATACCTGACAGTCCTTACATTCATAATAAACATGTAAGAATGAATGTAATTTACATTAATGATTAGGGGTGAGTATTATTTTTCAGTAGTAATGAGTCTGGTGTTGCCCGTGATCTTTTGACTGCCTGGGTGGCTTTCAGCCAAACGTTAACGAACACCAGACTCACTAATTGCTGCATGTTCAAGTAATGAGACATAAAACACTGATGTGAACCACAGCCACTGAAGCAAACACACTTTACAGACTCTGTGATGCAGGAGGAGAGACCCCAGACCCTCCTCCTACTGAAAACAGCAGCACACACACAAACAACTAGGCTCGACTGGCCGATCTGACGACTTCCTTCTTTCAAGTTCATGGTTTAATGTCCATTGCAACATGTTTCAAAATACCATTCAAAACTAATTTCATAGTTCAACCTCCATCTAATAGATAAGCTACAAAAAAGCAGAGCTGCCACAGTGAAATATCTGCAACAGTGGAGGGAACAAACAAGACACTTACTGACTCTGACGAGGACAAAACAAGATACTTTTATGGTAAGACATTATCTAGTTCAGATGACAATGGGATCTCAGACTGCACAACAATGATGACAAAACAAGCGTCCCAAAAAAGACACAATAGAACATCTTGGTTAAACCCCTGAGACTCGCGATCGCGACCGACTTTACTGTCTATCAGAGGCTGTAGCAGCTAGCTTGTTGGGAAATAACACTCCAATTTAGGCTGAATTTCGGCGAGGAAAAACTGGCATGGCCATTTTCAAAGGGCTCCCTTGACCTCTGACCTCCAGATATGTGAATGAAAATGGGTTCTATGGGTACCCACGAGTCTCCCCTTTACAGACACGCCCACTTTATGATAATCACATGCAGTTTGGGGCAAAATCACATGCAGTTTTTTAAATGCAATATAAATGTATTATTTTTGCCTATTCTAAAATGGTGTATTTGAATATTTCTGCATACTGGGGTCTTTAAACAGCCTTGAATTACATAAATTGGGTATCACTGTAAAGCTAAGACTCTTGTGCATCCAATGAGTCCAACTGTATTCATGTGTGATGATGTTAGTCCCCATAGTAGCCATTTCGTTGTGGTTACCTTTCATTGATTTGACCTCACTGTTTAAAATGACCTGTGGTGACCTCTAGGATAATCACAGCCTCATGAAACTTTACAACCACAAACTAAAGACCTAGAGCATTCAGAGGATGGATGGCTTTCCTAGCTAGATTGACAATAAGGGGGTTTCTGAGCAGTTTCCAGAACAGAAGTGCTTGCCATCCAATCGTCAAAAAATGCAATTCTTGCAGATCTCAAAATGTCAAAAGTTTTTGATACCAAATCCCAGCATGGCTTTTTCTATGGTGTTCCTCAAGGTCTAGGTGTCTTAATGTGGTATTTTGGAGGGATTATTGATCACTTTTATCAATTATCGAGTAATAAAAAATGTTACAAATCTGTGTTACAAATGGTATCAACCCAAAGATTGCTGCAACAACTTATGAGACATAATAGAGCATGGGAATGACCATCACATACATCATAATGTTCTAAACCTTTATACACTTTTACAATTCATTTCAATTAATCAATTCATTCATTCGTGTTTATTTCTGTCGAGAAGAACTTGACACACAGTGCTGAGCTGCATCTCAAATTAATTTCCAGGGTCACAGCTTTCAGATGATGTACACCACTTCTATGTGACATCTACTGTTGACCTGCTATCGCCCCCTAAAGACCCCCTGTTCCCCCCTAAAAAAGACAAAAACGGGTCTATTGTGGTTCTCAGAGGGTTAATGACTACAGTTCTGGGCTGAAGCTGCAAGTATTTTCTAAGTGGTGAAAGTAACTTTCAGGAGTATTACCTGTGTTTTATCATGTCTTTGGTGCGGATAGCATAACACGTTGAACCTCTCTATTCCACCTGCACTGTCCCTTCCAGTCAGACTGGACTGTTTTAAATCTAAAGCTAATAAAAGTTCATCTCTTCTTTTTAACTGACGAGTCCTTCAACGAAACAAACAGACCAATTAAACCAAAAAGGCACTTTGGGCCTGAAGAGAAGTGAAGCACAGTTCCAGTAATGAGTCGGCACGAACACGAATAAACACACATGTTCCCATTTAAGGAGACACTGGTGTACATGCATGCACACACACACACACACACATACACACATACACACACACACACAGCTCTGGGACAGCAGTGTTATTTATGGGGTAAAAGAGGGTTTGCGCAAGTCTGGAAATAAAGCCATGCTATTTCTGGCAACAGGAGACTGCTGAGCGCTGAGATCATTATTTAGAACCAGCTGCAGAGTCTGCAGAGGAGATGTGGGTCAGGGGGGCAGGAGGACCAGGAAGTCAAGACTTACTGAAGTCTCGTTACAAACAAACAGGAGAGAAGAGACCGAACAACAAAGCTGTCCTCGACCAGAGAAATTCTTAGTCGACTAACACTCATACGATTTTGTCGACTAATCAGTTAGTTAATTTAATCGACAGATCTGTGAAACTGAGTTTCTCCACAAAGAATCACACAAAAGCACCACTATAAATCTGATGTTTACCAGAGATGTGCTCTTAAGTTCCTTGGAAATAAGTCATTCAGCATGAGAAAAGCATAAAAAACTAAGTTAACTAAGACCAGAATGCCTGACTAAGAGGGGGCAGCCCTACCGAACAACATAGGCCTTTTGAGGCTGATAATGACATCAGTGCTAAACAAACACTTAATATAACATAACATAACACTTAAGCGAACATTTTTGGCGATGACCCCTTAAATTTGGTTGTGAAAAGAAGTATATCCTGCAGTTGAACAATAAACAAAAGGTCCCACGTCTTTATGTACACTGAAAGAGGTATTGGAATATATAAACCTATTCTTTAAAAGGTACAGTGTGTAGGATTTGGTGGTATCTAGTGGGTGTGGTTGCAGATTGCAACCAACCGGGTACCCCTCCGCTCACTCCTCCCTTTACAAGACTGCGATAACGTGAGCCGCTGAGTGCAAAACCGTAGTAACGCCGTTCACCTCACTCAGAGGTCATCCTTACCATAATAATACTACTTTAGGAGCAACGGACGTCAGACGGCGGCTGGCGGTACCACGGTTTTACACTCTGCGGCTCACGTTACCGCAGTTTCACAAGCGTGTCGGAGAACTACTGTGGCCTTCCGGTAACGTAAAAACATGTTTGGTTTGTCCGTTCTGGGCTACTGTAGAAACATGGCGGAGCAACATGGCGGACTGCGTGAAGAGGACCTGCTCCCTATGTAGACATAAAGGGCTCATTCTAAGCTAACGAAAACACAACGACTCTTAGTTTCAGGTGATTATACACTAATGAAAACATAGTTATGAATATTATTAGGGCTGCAACTAACGATTATTTTGTTGATTAATCGATTAGTTGTTTGGTCAATAAAATGTCAGAAAATGGGGAAAATGTCGATCAGTGTTTCCTAAAGCCCAAGATGACGTCCTCAAATGTGTTGTTTTGTCCACAACTCAAAGACATTCAGTTTACTGTCATAGAAATATTCACATTTAAGAAGCTGGAATCAAGAGAATTGTGACTTTTTTTTTTTCTTAAAAAATTACTCAAACGATTAATCATCCAAATAGTTGGCGATTCATTTGATAGTTGACAACTAATTGATTCATTGTTGCAGCTCTAAATAGCTAATAGATCCCCGAAATGCAACACACTGGCCTTTTAAGAAGTAAGAAAAGTTTCTCTAACCCATAAAGGAAAACTTCATCATTCAGTTTATCTGCAAAACTCCAAAAACCAACAATATAACAGTAGATTATGAACATCTGAAATCATTATAAATAACTCAAATAAAAAATGCAAAACAACAGTTTTAAAATAGATTTAATGTAAGATAAGGGTCAAATATACTTAAAATTCCTCCAGTAAAACTTTGTGTTGTGCAGCACATACTTATACATCTGTAAAAAGCCAGACCTGGCCGATAATCAGTCGGTAAATAATACATCAGTCAGACTCTAAAAGAGAGCTGGTGACTCATCCGTGCATGACTAAGAGAAACATAATAGACACAAACAAATATTGGCGAGTAAATCAGCTCACACAAACACTCACAACATCACAGGGGTTTGAACCAGGTCGTTCACGACTACATTAACCAACCTTGACAGTGTGCATACATCACACGTCTGTCTGCATGTTGTTCACCTTGAAGCTACTCCTCAGAGAGCCTCGGGGCTCCACAGACACATACAGACATAAACACAAAGACAGATGGCGGCGTTGATACTGAGGATAAGATTACCAGAACATTCAGAGACAGACAGTCGTCCAACAGGTCATCTGAGCCCAGATACAGTACATCCTCCTCCCAGCTTCCTGCTCCCAACTACCTCTTCTATATCTACACCCTCTCTCTAATAATGTCTCAGAGTTGATTTTGTAAATAAATGTTATTAAAATTGTATTAAAGCTTAAAGAGAAGTTGTTGTTTTAAGCCTGTTTTTCCTTGATTGTATAGAAGTCTATGAGAAAATGAGCCTACTTCTCACTTGATTTATTACCTCAGTAAACATTGTAAACATGGGTTTATGGTCTCAGTCGCTAGTTTCAAGTCTTCTTCAATACAGCATGATGTTCATTTAGTAAATTATGGTCCCATTTAGAGTCAAATAGACCATAAAGCAGGGGATGCTTTAGGGCGTGGCTACCTTGTGATTGACAGGTCACTACCACGGCGTTGTCCAGTCTGGGAGTTGTCCGTGTTTTCGTCTCTAACCCTATGTCAAAGTATGTTTTCAGTTCATGAAAATTAATTGCAACATTTTGCTTGCTTAAAAATGTCTTATGCCGGGATCAGACTACACGATATTTTTGTCTTTGACGATGGTCACCATGTCAGATCTAACGATCACAGTGCCATAAACTCTTGCAGTGTCTTGGTCGGGTGACTGGCAAGACTACACGTATGACCACGACCAATCACGGCACGTCGTATTCCACTATCATGCGCGAGTTCAGACGTCATCGGGGAGGTGGTTGAAGCAACTGTCAATCATGGCGACAGAAGCGTTGTGTGTGATGCTGGCGGTCTTGAGTTGCGAAAAGAAAAAGAAAAAGAAAGAAAAACGGTTGTGGATGCGCTCCTGGGTGGCACAGAGAGGAAGGTATGGGCTGTCGATACTTCAGTCAGTTTCGTTGTCCCACCTGACAGCAGCAAACTTGGCATCCCTGCTCCTTTTAGCCATGTTTGTTTATTACCAAGTGACCTGACTGCGACTGCGCCCTGGAGCGAGCACCTGATTGGTCAACGCAAAGGAACACGTCGTTAGAGATGTCACACTAGGGGTGTCGTGGGGCGTCTCAGACGTGGCGTCGGTTGTTGTGTACTATGACACACTACACAAGATAAGAGGATCGATTTTCGCACACGACACTCATTTATCGTTCCCGATCCCCTACGACGGCCGTGTCGGGCTATAATCGGGCTGATATCGTGTAGGCATTAACCACATAACCAGGCATTATTCAGCGTTCGGTTGTACTTAGCTCCACCCTCTTCTGTCATTTCTGGTTGCAAAAAAACCAAGATAGCGACGGTCAAAATGCTGAACTCGAGACTTCAAAACGGCAGTACACAAACCGATGGGGTGACGTCACGGTGACTACGTCCACTTCTTATACACAGTCTATGTTCAGGAGTCTAACAGCATTTCAAACACTGATCTGATGCACTAAGCAGTTTCACTAAAAGCATGACCTTGAACTCAATCTCAGTTAGACATTGCACAACACAGAGTAAACCTCACACAGATCTACAAACACAACAAAAAAGTCTATTATCTATTCATCAGCCTAAAAAAGTGAGTTTATGTAAGCTGCCACAGAGACATCTTATCACAGCCAAGCATCACAACAACAAGTTTCAGTAAGATGGAGTCACAGCTATCGTAGCAAGTTCTATTATTTCACTGGGAAGAAGAGAAGAAAAGAAAGCGAGTAAATATAAAATGTCGCCATTATTTTTGGCTGCTTTTTTCCACCTAACAAGCACTTTGCTGGGTCTCGCAGTGAAGCTCCTGGTACACCAGAATAAAACTCACAATAAAAAGCACACTGGGGAGCTGTGGGTTTTAGTGGTTTTGGCTGGTTTGGCTGCCTCGTGTCACCACAGCGCGTACACGCCCATTTAATGCGTGTACACACACACACAGACACACACATACACAATTACAGCTGGACCCAGCAGCCAGTCGGCCCAGCAGGTGTGAGCCACAGCTGGGTGTGGAGCGCTGCCGGTGTCCTCCCATTCAACTCTGAGTGGATAACCAGCAGAGCACTGGTGGTTTACTACAACTTATCGGGAGTAGAAGAAAATAATTGGTGTCATAATCCAATTAAATAAACCCACCAAAGTAGTTTGTCAAAACAGTTTCCACTCAAGGCCCACTTACTAGATTTTTCCTCAAGCATAACTGACCACAAACTCCATCCGCTAATGAAGACTCTGGAAAAAGCTAGCGAGTGAACTTTGAGTTGGTATTGTTTTGTCAAACTTTTATTTCCGAGGTCAAAAAAATATTTTTAACTTTTAAGCCAACACAGACGAGAAGTCCTAAAAATGATTGCTTGTACGTCAGCAGATCCATCGCCAACTGAGAGGACTCTATCCACTGATGAAGACCTTGTGATACAGCTGAGGTTTTATCAGACTAGATTCTTTGATTTAGAAAAAACAAATGTGGCCAGTTTGCCATCTCATATCATTTCCTCTCCACAAAGGATGACATTCAAACTGAAGCAAAGTCAAATATAGTACTGCTGAGGGAGACGAAGGAGGAGGAGGAAGAGGAGGCACCAAAGATAAACACAGGCTGAGAGATAACAGAGGAGCTCAACGTGCTGACAGAATGACAATATGAGAGATAAACAGAAACAACATTTCACTGAAAAACATAAACAGTGTGTTGACGTGCACCGAGGGGAAGAAGAAAATACCACTCTGACAAGATGAAGAGATGAAGTTGAGATGTGTTTGTGAGCATTTTAAAAACACAGACAATATTTCAACTTCAGTTGTCACATATTGGCAATAAATCGAACCGCCAGGAAAACAGAACAATACTGAGAGTCAAGATTTTCATTCTCATTAATCAAGTATGACAAATTGATTATTTTATTTTAGAGTAGGCCTGGGCAAAAATCAAATATCACAATATTTTTGATCAAATACCTCAATATTGATATTGTAGGGTTGACTATTGGTGCTTTCAAAATATATTTATTCATCAGTAATGTGGATATAATGACTAAGTGGGTAAAGGGAAATAATAAAACAGTCTGGTAAGTTCAGAAAATCACATCACTTTACTGTAATGCAGCCTTTAGATCCAGGAAAAGAGAACACATATGCCATATCGCAATATCCAAAATCTAAGACAATATCTGGTCTCATATCACTATATCGATATATTATTGATTAGGGCTGTCAAAGTCAGTAATTTCTTTAACGCATTAACACAACTTGCGATTTTTAGGTTGTAGAGGGCTCAGTTTTAAAGCTAGAGAGAAGATACTGCTATCATGAGAAACTAAAAGACCTAAGGGATGCATTGGTATCAACCATGTCATTCTAACTTGTTGCAAAGGAGGTTAAATAACGCTCCAAACTTGGCCTAAATTTTGTCAAGGAAAATCTGGCATGGCCATTTTCAAAGGGGTCCCTTGACCTCTGACCTCAAGATATGTGAATGTAAATGGGTTCTATGGGTACCCACGAGTCTCCCCTTTACAGACATGCCCACTTTATGATAATCACATACAGTTTGGGGCAAGTCATAGTCTAGTCAGCACACTGACACACTGACAGCTGTTGTTGCCTGTTGGGCTGCAGTTTGCCATGTTATGATTTGAGCATATTTTGTTATGCTAAATGCAGTACCTGTGAGGGTTTCTGGACAATATCTGTCATTGTTTTGGTTGTTAATTGATTTCCAATAATAAATATATACATACATTTGCATAAAGCAGCATATTTGTCCACTCCCATGTTGATAAGAGTATTAAATACTTGACAAATCTCCCTGTAAAATACATTTTGAACAGATGAAATTGATAATTGCGATTACATATTTTAACCGATTGACAGCCCTAATATCGATATATTGCCCAGCCCTAGTTTAGAGGTTTGTATTCTCCATACCAGTGCAACTCATGTTGCCAAGACAAGAATACT